>VOQJ01038506.1:0-18964 GCA_015052665.1 Apistogramma diplotaenia | reverse complement strand
CTCACTAGCCCATCATAATTTAATATCTACTATGTCATATCTGCTGCACGTATTTGTATCATATTCTCTCGTGAGCACCGGCAAATTAAAACCAGAAATTAAATATTATGTCAAACTCCTGCTGTTGAACTCTGAAAAAACACAAAACCAAAAACACTGCAAGCAGAGCACCACATCTTTAGTTCTCACCAGGTTGCAGGTTGTCTGCATGTTCACTGATTAATCGCACAACAAGATCACTTTTTTGTAACTGACAAGATTAATTAAGTAAGGTTGAAAGGTGTGTTCACAGTTACAATGATACAAAAAAATGGAAGCATTCATGTAGTTTCAGTGTTGTAGTTGCAGCTTCTCCTGACTGTTAATGCACATAAAATGCTGCATCATTTTCATTTTTGATTGCATGCTTTAATAAACCAGAGATATGAAAAAAATCACCCTCTCTCATGGTCCATCTGTTTCAGCTCTTTATTGGTTTCTTTCCTATAAAGCGCTCGAGAATCCCCATGGAGAAAATGAGAGACTGGGGAGAAGATAAAGAGGAAATGCTCTGGAGGCTGCACATGTAGACTAATCAGAGCCATACAAGCAAACTTCATAGGGATTTATGTTTCACCCTATGAAAGGCTGGACAGCTGACCTCCACTGAACTACATTATGTGCTTTATGTTACAGAAAATTTGGTGAAACTCAGGCAATGCATGAATACCATTCAGTTAATAACACTGCAGCCTCTGAGTATTATTTTGATGGTTTTATGCTTTCAAATAAAAAAAAGAACCCTTCCCTCAAAAATGATCACCTCATCATATATACATCATATTCATTGCTTCTCTACTACTATCTGTCATGGTCCTGGGCTGTGTGCCCAGCGTATTGTGTTCAGTTCTTTGGGTTTCTGTTTTCACTGTGCTCCTGTTTTGCTTTTGTTCATACATCATCCTGCCTTATTGTTAGTTATCATTTATATATTGATTTCCTATTCACTGTGTTCCTGTTTCCCCTGCACTGTCCTTCTAGCATGTCCCTGGTCTCATGTGTGTTTTGTATTGTTTTATTCCCAGTGTTGTGCATCTCTGCCCCATTCCTGCTTGCTTCCTGTTGTACTCTGACAGTCCCGTGTCCTTTGTGCCTTATGTTTAGTTTTGCTTCCTTTATCCTTTATCCTGTTCACCTGTTCTCCCCAGATGTCCCCCCCACTCGTTACCTCGTGTGTATCTAAGCCCTGTGTGTGTTCCTTGTTGTGTCTCCATCACTGTGTCCCTGCTGTGCGTCACCCTGTCCATTAGTTTGTTTAGTTCTTGCACCTGACTACTCAAAAGCTCAGAATATTTAATGTTTAAACTATATGACTTTATTTTAACACCACACATCTATAGGTACAACATTTCAAAGTTTAACTGTAGCAAGAAATATGGATTAAAATATAATATAATACAAGGGACAATAATTAGCACGTTTCTAACCAGCTTATTTACAGTTGTAATTGTAATATTATTTTAACTGAAAAATACATAGTATTTTACTGTGCTTTCTGTTATTTTGAAGGCTGTTAAAACCTAAACATCAACTCTGACCCCAGATTCGACCTCTAGTGTAATAATAATAATAGCTCTGTAATAATAATAATAAAAGCTTTGGCCAACTCTTTTTTTTTAAAGATTTTTTTTGGCCATAGCGGCTTTATTGGCAGTATGGAGACAGGAAATGGGGGGAAAGACATGGTGAAGGACACGCGGGCAAATAGGCGACAGGCTGGGAGTCAAACCTGCGCCACCCACACTGCAACACGGTATATGAACGTGGTCACCGGCTTTACCACTAAGCCACCCGGGCACCCCAGGCCAACTCTTTATTGGATTTGCAAACAGGCATTCAATAGCCCTGACATGTCCTCCCTGACAGATCATTACATTAGCTGAAAACATCTATGCTGTGCATTATTTCGTTTTTCTTTTAATCTTCCTTTAAAATGAACGAGCCAGCTGTTATGCTAGCTTTTAGAGAGTTAGCTCTAATAGCTAGTTGGCTGTAGCTAACATACAAAAATATGCCAGATATAGTTATTAAAAATATAAAGTTAATGGTTGCGGACGAGAAATGAGAAGCAAAAACTTGTCTGACATTGAAGGCGCATTGTTAAATCGTTTGGATTTTGAGCAGTACGAGAACTGAAAGCTTGAAAATTTTTAGCCAAAGTAACTAAGTGCAATACATTGTTTGGTGAAATTTAATGTCAAAAGCGGGCTTGTTAGAATGTAATAAAATGTCAACATGTCATAACCACTAATTGTATTTTGGATCAGAATATGTGAAAAATGTAGGTAAAGCAGTCCTCTGAAATATGTTTCCCTTAAGTTTATGTAACTAATGACTTTTTCAGGATCTTAAAGTGTGATGACACACACATGCTCGCAGTAAGAAAAGTCAGCAATCCAAATAAGTAATTAAGCAAAAGTTCAGTACCCTGGTTTCTAATGTATCCTGAAAGCTCATGTACACCTTGGACATCCAACAAAGTGATTGATCATAAAACAGAGGCGATCTAATTTTATACATGAATCATGCACTGCTTCTGTAAAAGTAGGGAAATTAACACAAGCTTTGAGAGATATAATGTTTTTGTTCAACACAAACTAGTCAAGTGAGCTTGAACTACTGGGGGCCTTCCAGGTGGTTGAAGCCTCACAGGCCAGAGAAGCCACCGCGAACACAACACGAAGGCCAGAACATGGAGTGATGGAGTATTACTAATGTTTTTCTGGCAGGCAGGACGAGTCTGTACTGAACTCCTGAGCACATGGCTTCAGGACAGCAACTAACTAGAGCCATCTGTTCATAACATCTTCCTCTCCTTTCAGCTTCTCCCTTTAGGGGGGTTTCCACAGCTAATCATCTCCCTCCATCTCACCCTATCCTCTGTCACACTAACCTCTATCCACGCATCTTCTGTGATCCTCGTTTCTTCCTGCCTGGCAGCTCCACATTCAGCATTCTTTGTTAAATATATCCACCATCATTCCTCAGCACACGTAAAAACTAACTCAACACTGTTTCTCTAACTTTGCCTCTTTGCTTTCTGTATCTTTGCTTTCACTCCTGTCACATCTTTGCTTTCCACCCCGCCTTCACACTCTTCTGAACCCAGTCATTTAAACTCCTCCACCTTCACTACCTCTGCTCCCACATCACACATGTATTCTCTCTTGCTTCCACATTCCTCTTTTAATCTAAAACACCTCATCACCTTTATTCCCCTGTAGTTACTACAGCTCTGCACATCACCCTTGTTTTTAAAAATTGGTATCACTACACTCTCAGGCATCTTCTCACTGTCCAAGATGGTGTTAAGCAATATGGTTAAAAAGTCTGCTGCCCACTCTCCAGACATCTCCCAAACTCCACAGGCATGTCATCAGGATAAAGTGCTTTTCCACTCTTCATCCACTTCATAGATGTCCACACGTCCTTCTTACTACTCCCTGATTCACGAATTGTCCTCTTCTCTCTCTCTCTCTCGTCAGACACTCTTTACTCATTAGTTCATGTACATCTCTATCCTTAACCACCCTGACCTGCTGCACATCTCTACCAGCACCTACAACACCATACATACCCAACAGCTCTTCATCATCTCTGTTCCCTTCACCTACAGAACATGTCCACTGAAGTCTGCTCCAATCACAATCACGTCTTCTGATTTTTGCTTTTTTTGAGTTGATTTTAATTTCATGAATAATGTTTTAAAACGGGCAAATCTTACATATCACACACATCGTTTTGAAAACAGGGTGAAAGAGCAACTCTACAATAATCCTGTAAAGGGTTCACGCTGCATCTGAGCTTGATTTAATTGCAGAAAAAGAAAAACACAACTTCAAAAAGAGCATTTCTGTTTGCTTGACACAATTTAAGAAATTACAAAAAATTAAACAATAGGAACCTGAGTTTTTCTTTTCTTGCATTTGAAAATTGGATTTAGCAAATACAAAAAAACCCTAAAGTAAAGGAGAGAAATATGTAAAACAGAAACATATATATTCTGATGAATCAGGATGTCATATGTTAGCTTGGAAGCACACACTGAAAAGAAATGGTCTCAAGTCTCAGGGCTAAAACAGATTTCTCATTTCTGTGTCAGAAATCGTTAATGTTTGGATCTACGCAGCCGCTGATGTGCATGATAAAAACAACCCTTCAAACAATAAATCAACTAATGCTGGACTGCTGTCAAACCGCCAGGGTTTATGTCTGCTATACTATGTCAGCTCAAGAAACAAAATTACATGAATCCTGGCAATGACCTCAACATGAAAAAACATTTTCTTATATGTCCTTGGGAAAATGTCCCAGAGGCGTTATAACAGGCGAACTTAAGCCTCTGCTGGTGTTTGACATTTTCACTGCCGCCATCCTGAAAATCAAATCAAGTGAGACATTTCAGTTTATGATAATTGCTTTCAGACAAATTTTGTTTTGTTGCTGGAAGTGTGCCACTGTTGAGCTTACTACCCACAATACAGAGGAGGCAGGAGAAGCACTCATTAGCTCGTTAAAGTTGCGATTGTTTGAGGTTTGAAGCAGTCAAAAGCACTGTGCAAATATATCAATGCTTTTTATATAATTAAATACAAAATTATTAAAGTAAAAAAAAAAAAAATTCAGTGTCAGTAGTGAAATGACTTGCTCCACCACCAACCCTTACAACCTCCAAATGTTTACCTGTAAGAGTGAAAACCATAAATTTTGTGTATATGGACATGAATCACTACGTATGGGATGGACATAAAGACGTACCAGCTGATCACAAAATATATACTACAGAGACAAAAAAATTAATTTGAGCTAGGGTGAGAAATGCATTCAAGATTTTAAAGAAAAGTATGTTTTATGGACTTTTGATGAAGAGGAAATTAAATCCAGATGTTTGTGAATTTGCAAGAACCCATTGGCATTGTTTGGGTGAAGCTTGGCAACTTTACATGTGGCCTAATTAACCCAGCAATTAACCCAATTTAACTAGGAGATTTTTATGTAATGTCATTATGTAATTAATGCTAATTAAATGTAGTCAATCAACCAAACAAGAAAGAAATTAAAGCCAAATGGGCAAAATAACAGAGACAAGACAGTGTGTGTGTGTGTGTGTGTGTGTGTGTGTGTGTGTTTTAGCATGTGTAAATGGTGCAGTAAACTAAAAAAAAAAAGTCTTATCTGTCACAGATTACAGATAAGAGCTTGCTGGAAATATTTACAATCTGGGCTCCATTTGTTCCCTTTTATGCAGCAATAATAATTCATGTTTTGTGGAACCAAAGCACTTGATTCCTTCAGTGACATAATATCCTGCACAGCAGGTTTATTTTATGCTAACACCCAACACGTGTGGATGAACGCTCACTTTTACCACTAATTCTTCACAAACTTTTGCTTGTTCTGGAAAGTAATTGTACAGGTATGAAATTTTCACTTTGAAGTGAAAAATAATCCACGTCACACGTCCAAGGTTTGTGACAGAAATACAAATGATGTTATGATTTCAAATTTCTGGCAGCCAACAGCATGTGGGCCAAGTCTGCCTTTCATTCTCTGAAAATGCAAATGTCCGTGTCTAGTAAATGACGTGAGGAAAGAACTGATCTTTGACAGCTCTGAAACGGGCAGAAACAGCATTCATGTGGTTGAGGGATCAGGACGATTTGACGTGAACACCACCCCATCACTCAGCACATGCACAACAGCCGTGATGAAGCAACAAAGAAAGAATAATATAAGTGGGGCGGGGGAGTAACGACTTTTTCCTTCTATCTGACTCGTGGTTTTCAGCTGGGTTTGGGGTTACCACCACAGGACCTGCACTCATTTTCAAATCCTTTGATGTTCGCTGTGAGGTTATATTAAAAGCTAAAGCAGATCTACCAGTCTTTGAAACCACTTTCAGCTCTCTGTGCATGACATCACATGGACCAGAGATGAATGAAACCCATAAAGTTATCAGCTCATAATTTATTATTGGTTTTGAATCATATGCACCAATACACCTGAACTACTCAGCTAACAGTTTCATTCCTGTGACTGTGAAAGACACTAAAGATTCAACCAAAATATATTTAAATATTCAAAGTACAATCTTACCATATATACAGATGTTTTTTTTACTCTTTGGGCTCTCTTCTCAAAGCAACATACTTTGGTGTTTTGTTGCATAGTGTCGTCTAATGTTGTACTCCTTGGTTATAGCCACATTGGCTCCACATACAAGACAAGCAGTCTGTCTTTATATGTAACAGATATTCTGCTTCCCACCTGCCTACAAAGCTCCTGTTTTCTGCCTTTCTTTTTGCCATTTTTCGGTGCCAATATTAGCATAAGGTTGCTCTATGACTACTGTCAACAGAGGAGGGGGCGTTTATGGGTCTTGTCATGAGTTTTGCACCAAAACACCAGCAGAGCATTCTGGGATTTGTAGTATTAGCAGTACATGCGCTGTAGGCTCCAATACTGTCGGGCCAGCTTTGGTATGGCTTCACGGGCCAAATATAATTACACTGCGGGCCAAATTTGGCCTGTGGGCCACAGTTTGACACCTATGACTTAATGTCTCTCCACATATGTAGCCAAGCCTTTACTCATGAGCAGAACAGCTATCTGAAACTGTTAAGTCTATAATCAAAACTAATGTTAACTGGTCTTCTAGCGTCTGTTGTCACACAAACAGCACTGCATACTGGCAGAGTTGGGAACAGTGGCAAATACAACTTCAAATGCCCCAAAATATGGAGCAGAATTGGCTCAGTACACTCAGGTACTGCTAAGCTAATCTGGATCCAGATATCCTTCAGCATACATGGTGAGGGAACGTCCAACAGCTGGTTCACAGCTTCACGCCGACCTTGTTGATTTCTGTGTCCGAGAGCGGGGTTAAATTACAATTAACCAAAGCAATGAGAGGAAAATAAATCAAAGAAAACAAGCTTTCCCCCCCACTGCGCCTAATTTAAAAAACAAAAATGGTTCGCTGGATCGGATGATGGAAAAAAAGTCTCATTGGAATTTAAGCTGCAGTTTGTTATGGCACTAATTAGTGGGTAGATTACTGTTACATCTAATAGTCCGTCTGCAATGAAGTCTATAAAACACTTAATTTGACTGTGTTCCCTTTCCTTTTTACTGATTGTGTAGTCGTTTGTATGCATGCATGTGTGGTCATCTTATAAGCTTGAAGCTGCGATTTCTGCTGCCAGTAACACATTAATGAACTTTACTGAACCGAAAAGAGAGAATTGGCATTATATAAAGGAAGTTATTATTTTGGGGCCAAATAAAACCTTCCCAGCTCTGCAGTTTCTGTTATTGGCATCGTTGATCAAGTAAAAGAGCAGAAGAACAGAGGGAGCGAAATATGCTATTACTGTAAAACGGATATAATCATAATTAAAAATATTCTAAATGCATTTTGAAACTATACAAGTGAGGTTAGCAGAAGCCCATATGGTTCAGTTCTTTGCATTTACATTAATCGAGTTGGTGCAAACGATTTCACGTGTAATATTGTAAACTATTTAATATTAGCTAAAGACGCCTAAGTAGTATATGACCCTCCTGTGCACTGTGGACTGGATGTAACAGGTCTCACCTGGTTTGTCTCCTCGATCACCCTTCTCTCCCTTGAAACCTCTTTCTCCTCGGTCACCTGAGGACAAAAGAGCACATGATGAACTTATAATGACAATAATCATTATTTTAAAGAGTTTCGTGTCACTGGATATGACTAAGCAGCGGGGATGGAATATCTAAAAACAATACAATATGAAATCAAAGAAAGAGAAATCTGGAAAAGTAAATTTCGCAACTAACTAGATTAACAGGCGCCAGATCAGTAATATGATTGGGTTTAAGAGCATCTGAGAGAGGCAGAGTTTCTCTGAAGCAAAGATGGGCAGAAGTTCAACAATGTGCAAGTTGTCGAACAAGAATAACGTTCCTCATAATTAAGGTGAAACATTTAACTAAAATCAGTGTTGACACTAGTTTTTAACATGAAGGAAAAACATTTGTTTGCATAATAATATTGAACAAAATCCAATTGAAAGTTAAAAGGGACGCAAGCTATGCATGAACTGAATGCACCCAAGCTTGAGTAATACAGGGCCAACCGCAATGTAGCACAAAATGGGGCAGAAATGAGGTGAAAAAACAAACAGGACCACGAGCCAGAACCTTCAGAGAGGAGAGCAATCGAACCACTGTTCGGCTTTTAGATACGGAAAGCTTTAATAACTTATTTTTTTGTATATGTTTAGACAATCCCTCATGAATTGTCAACCCTGCAAAAGACTTTATGCGTAAATAAACTCTAAAGGTTGTGGTGTATATGTGATTATTGATGCAGAAGAGCTAAAAACCAGACAGTAGAGGCACTGAGCTTCAGCTTGGTAAGGTAATTTCTTGGGGTATTACAACATAGATGTTAGTATGATGGAAAAGTTACAGTAATGGCATGCAAAGCCACTACCTCAGTAAAAATGCTTGCATTTGTGGTTTTTGTAAAATTACAGTACATTTACGCACAACACCTCTCTCCAGTCAGCAGCTTGGATACAACTATTTCTCATTTGTTTTCATTTCAAAATATAATTTTATTCCAAATTCCCATGAATTAGACATCAAAAGCTGGAGCGCGTCTCTGCTTTTGTGCCAGCTGCTAACTCTGAGCCGCGAGGGTTCAAAACCACAAGTCTGTTACTGTCATGAAGCCATGAGAGGATCAGCTTTTAGTGGGCACTTATCCCGCTTTTAATTTGACCACAGTGTAGGTGCAAGCTGTGGTGGTCCGCAGCCACATGTGTTACTGCCTGCGTGTCTCGAAGGGCAGCTAACACTTTACACACCCTGCGCGTGACGTCCTCAGCTGTCAGTGTCACCTCCGTTCAGACCACATCCTTAACAACTAAATAACACTGAAGGGAAAACCCAAACACAGTGGTGGGCTACTGTTGAGCCACAGAAGACAACAGATGCATCTGATTTAAAGCCTAACTAAGTTATTTTGTATACTCGTGCTCCAAAAGGCAGCAAGGGCAAATTTTTGCACAGTAATTTGAAGCCTTGGTACAAATATTTATGGGAACCCTCAAAATAAACATAACTTTGATGATCACCACACTTTTCATTTAGAGCCAACAGCAGGTCAGTTGTTAATCTATATTTTGGTTCATGAGTAAATACATTTAATAATAATGATAAAAACACAACAAGCCTCAGCTCTACCTACTATCTTCTGGTAATAAGGAAATATGATGATGCCAATGTGCTAAACTAAGATGGTGGACTATCACAACATACCTTCTGAACATCACCATATTCATTATCACAGCATGTCAGAAGGCTAAGGTTATAATGTAGCTAGCATGGCTGTAGACATTTAATATTGTTAATTGAGTGGTTCAGATGGAACAGCCCCAGCAAGCGTGGCTGAAACCCTGACATCAGCTTGTGTAGTTCAGGTGGTCGAGCAGGCTTGTAACAGAAACTGGCCTAAGTGCTCAACTGAGTAGAAAAGTGTTATACAAGAACCAGTTTATTTACTATATACTGACAAAACTGGCTGTGGAACAACTGCAAAAATGTGATGAGAGTATAAGGCAGCCCTGTACCCATTTTCTTTCTTACTATAAAGTCTAATAGTCTGCAGAGTTAATTTCTTCCAACATGAAAAGAAAGTAATGGAGGCTGAATTAGCAAGAGACAATCACATCACTATCAAACAGCAACAATTACACCTAATGAAGTAAGATGGTATTATGGACTAATCTTTGCATGCCTTTTTGGTCCTCTTATACTTATACTCTTATACTTATACTGCTATATAGCTTATTAAATGTGTTTTGTACAAAGGTTATTAGGAACAGTAGACTAATAGGAACCACTATGTTCCTTAAACCTGAAACATGGCCAAAAGCTTCAAAGTCATGAGGTAAATTTATAAAACTCAGACCTCAAACTACTCTGAATGTTAGGTTTCCATTTTTTTAAAGTATGATGAGTTAATATCGGCTCTTCACAACTTATGCTCACAGGTTAAAAAAAACAAACAACAAACAATAAAAGAGACCAGGAAATAATAGCTTTTGCTTGGCTCTGTAAATTCAAATTCAATCCAACTATAAACCTGGAAAAAAAGGAAAAACTGAATGACTGTTTTACCCTTTTGTTTATATCTCTTTTAAGTTTTTTGGCTCAGCAGATCGTAAATAAATGGGTTTGCCAGTCTCGGCATTCCATCCAGTATAATTTACGGAAACTAAAATCAAGGTTTAACAGTACAAGATCAGAGGCACAAAAACAGCACCTAGCCTATTAACAAAACTCTAAAGACCCAAATGGTTTTCCTCAAAGGTTAACGTAGAAAATGACTTATCTCAGCTCTAAGTGCCAAATTAAAGCTAAAGTTGCATTCCTGCTACATGATGTGATAAACAGGGGTTAGTTTGCTAACATGTTAGCAGTAACCACGTCATAATGTCACAGCATTTCAGACTTGTCCTTTTGTCAGATTTTTATTATCCCTCAGTGGCTAAAAAGGTTCAAGCTTTTAAAGCCCAGAAATAACATAAAATACATTAAAAAGCCACAACTGATCTGACAACCAAAGGAACAGCCAACACCTTCTTCACTCCCTATATATTCTTCCCACCATTCATTTATAAAGGAAACCATGAAACGCCCCAGTGCTATTTTTACAAGCTTCTCAGCATCCCCTCCTCCCTCCTGAGTGACGGTCTTGCTGTGGCCCCATTCATACCAGAAGCTCTACAAAGTCTCCATCCTTCACTGGTCTGTTAAACCTAAAACCGTACCACAGATGGGTGAAAGCATAAATACATGTGGTTGGAAACCGCCAGGGTGTAGATGTCCAAACATCTGTGAGGAGCCTCGTGTTCTTCACTTGTGTGTGTTTGTGTGTGTGTGTGAGTGCGTAAAGTATTTATTCATGTGAGGTTTTGTAGTGTTTTCTAAACAAAAACATCATCAACATCGACAAACCCTCCTCAGTCTGGCCTCTGTAACGTTGTCCCCAAACTACAAAACCTGAGCACTCCTCTGTTATAATCATTTCCTGTCTTTCTTCGTCAATCCCAATGAAAATTTGGATTATATATTACTATTGTAACTTAATTTGAAGAGTTAACAAAAGAAGCACATTTCACCTAACACACCAACACTCTACACTTAAAACCTGAATTGAACTGAACCTGATTTGAACAGTTGTTGAAGGTCGATCTCAGCAGCCTTGATCACCATTGAGCATGTCTATTATTTGCATCACTACTGTGGTATATTGTGATATATTCCAATATATCAACTGGGAATGGACAGATGGGGGGTAGCATTTTTAAATTTTAATTAGTACATCAGTGTGGCATTATGGTCATATCAAAAGGTTTTTCTACAGCTCTGAGCCCACAGAGATCAGGTTACTACGGGAATGCATCTATCAGTGCAGCTCTCAGGATATGAGGAGTTACAAGCCAAGTTGTGCACCAGGAAATGATGCACAGTAGTGAAATTCATCCAAATATATGTGGGATAACGGTAGACATGATGAAGAAATAGCACATAGTGTTGGATTTTATGAATTTTGTGATCAGCACTTGGTTTCAGCTTTATGGTTATTTTGCCCTGCTAGCGAGCTCACAGAGGACTTTAATCAGTCTTGTTTTTTTCCCCTTTCTGTGAACTTTATTGTATTAACTGATTTACTACAGAATACAGTGCCTGTGCTTTGATACAAACAAAAAACTGAAAGAAGTTAGAAATCGATTGCTTTCAGTTAACTAATGGGACCTGTTAGGAGATCCTCCATAATTGCTCGTCTACTACCAGATATTCTGGGAGATTTTCTCCCATTTTCTCTCATGCTACTAATGCTTTAGGTATTTTTCTTCTACTAAACAGAATAAGAACAGTTTACATATATTTTTATGAATTAATCACCAAAAGGCACATTTATCTATAATATATAAAAAATGCCTCCAAAGACTGGAGTGTTGAGTCATAACAACAAAGTGCAAGAGACAACAGATTAGCCTGGTCCAAAGTTTCAAGAGCTACTGGCCAACATTTGGACTGTGGGACTCAACACTGGACATTTCAGCCAAACCCAGCGCTGATTGGCGACAGCTGTTGGCTAAAGACACATTACACACATACATACACAATGACATTTCCACACGAGAAACACACAGACTGCAGTGCCTTATCATATTAGTCACGGCTATGATTAATTCAGAGCTGTGTTTATCTCGGTGTGTTTTTGTTATCATTGGCCCTGTCCAGCCACCGATGTTGGAGGGGAAACATCAACAGGGTTTATGTAGATTCAGACAGATGATGAGAGAGGATAAGGAAAGCAAACAAGAGAGAAAGAATGACTTAATGGACACTATCCAGTCTTAAAGGTGACATTTATCATTGGAAAACATTAAAACATTTACAGAGTGAAGTACAAAAAAACTACTAGTAAATCCCTGCACTAAATACAGTGATCAGTTATGACATTATGACTTTGTGCCCAAAATTGTGTTGGTTCCCCTTTTTTGGACTCTACTAGATCCCTGAAGGTGTGCTGTGGTATTTGGCACCAAGATGGTAGCGACAGATCCCCGAGGTGAGGCCTCCATGGACAGGCTCTGTTTGTCCAGCACGATAACTCTAATCTGTGAGGGTTAGATGCTCAACTAGATTGAGATCTCAGACTTGTTGTGCTGCGCAAACTATTCCAATCCTTTGTGTCAAAGGCTGTACATGGTCTGCAACACTGCATAGATAGGTGGTGTGTGCCAAAGTAACATCCACACTGATGGCATCATACTGCCTCCAGCAGATCCAATCTCACCGTACAGCTGTATATAATGACAATAAAGGCATTCTATTCTATTTTATTCTATTCTATTCCCCTTTTCCTGTACTAACAGGTGCCCTGATGATGAGATAATTACTGTTCACCAGTCAGTGGTCATAATGTCATGCCTGCTCAGTGTATAATCGTATACACTGAGCAGTCAGACAATGTTACCTGCTCATTACAGGTTTTGCCACATATGAAATATTATCTTATTACACTCCTAAAGGCGCACAGACTCTCTATAAAAGCATTTCTGAATTCAGTGGATGCCTTTAAAAATGTCCAACATCTGTGTCACAATGCTGTTGAGCCTTGTTTAAGTGCATGTTTCTTGGATCTTAATTTTCATGGTTGATTTGGAGGGGTGTTGTCATGACTACATGGTGGATGGTGGTAGTAAGAAAAAGTGAGTGCATTACTGGAGAAAATAAGCTTTAAGACAAGCAGTTGTGACAGTTGTTCCACTGGAATTAATAATATTCTCAATAATAATTGCTTTCCAGCTGTTTATTTGATAATCATCGTTTATTCCTCTCAGTTACAAAAGAAGAAGTTTGGTGGGAAAATGTAATTAATTAAATAATTATTTTTTAGGTAGGACATGAATATTAAAGTACATTATATAACTGTAGAAAGTGAAGCACACAATTGTGTACAAGATCACTGAAGGGGTTACGGTAAAATCCAGCATATTCTTGTATTTCATTGCACTGAAAGCCCACTAGATAAGCAGAGACAGCTGCTTCACTTGAATAAGTGGGCTGGAGGATAAGCGAATACAGCTCCCATGGCTGAAGACAAAAAGCAAACAGTAGCACCTGTTAATGATGCAAGAAGTGTTGACGTGTTTGGTTCCTAATAACTCCTGGTTCCCTGTGAAATAAAAGTCAAGGATGACTCCAACGTCATGGAGTCATCTGAGGACTGAGTCTTTCAGTGTGAAAGATTCATTTGTGACTTACTCAGGACTGCAGGGAGAAAAGGGATATTCCCACTGATGAGCTGCTGTGTGAGAGACTGAATGACTCATTTTAGTGTCACTTCTCCTGCTGCTCACACAACCTCCTACATAGGAGCAAAGTGACAGTTGCACCTAGGGATCGTTTGACTATCAAATTAAAGGTCTTTTTAAAAGCAGACATACTTAGCACAGTTTGATCTGTAGGTATTTGAGTAAGAGAAGTGCCATTTAATTGTCCCGTAGAGAGACATTATAACTTGATCAAGAAATTTTGAAGAAAAGCAGAAACTACCTTTCTCTATCTCACTCAAGTGATCACTTTTTTTTAACACGAGGAACATGAATAAACAGAGATCTGCAGGGAGCTCAGAGTGGATATGAGTTAGTTGGATTTTATAAGCCGTTTTGAGAGAGTCCCAAGAAAATGATACTGTAGAAAGCCACACAGAATCACTATGGTAACTGTACAGTAACTGCTGCCTCACTGACACAGGTTATAAGCTCTATAGTGTAGTGGTTTACACATTTGTCTAAAAAAAACAAAGCTCCCTGGTTTATTCCCAGTTCGTTTGCCAGGAATGGTAAATGAACTGGTACTTAAATAGTGCTCTTCTACTCCACCTGAGCACTCAGTGTTTTACACTTCAAGTCTCATTTACCCAATCACACAGATTCATACAAGGCTTCTTATAATGTATCCACTCTGATTGCTGCATCAAGGGCAACTTGGGGTAAAACTCCAAATTTGATTATTATGACCAACATCACAAATTACCTTTAGGCCCGACAGGTCCAATGTCTCCTTTATCTCCCGGCAAACCATCAACCCCAACAGAACCCTTGATTCCCCGAGGACCCTGGTTGCCTTTTTCTCCTGTAAATCCTAAAAACACAAAACACATAATAATGAGAAAACCTGCCTGTATTTTGCAACTGCCATCTTAAAAAGGCCCGAGACCCCCAAACATATGGAATATTTTATACACTTTCTTGTGTTGCTGGCAGCCACAATGGAGCTACTGAGTCAACAGAGAGACAAACCTGATGACACGCTGATTCTTCAGCTTGCAGATTTATGCTGCACTCCATGTGGAAAAGGAAAAGACGTGGAAGAATGGATGAGAATGTGAAGGGCTATAAACACTAGAGGAGAGTGAAGTTTATCACCTTATTGTCAACACTAACTGAACCCAAGTGGAACATACTTGATCTAATCATGGTTTTCATTAGTTCTAATGTGGTTCTGTATTGTAAACAATTACTGAACTTCTGTTAGGATCATCATCAGGTCTCCCAGTCCTATTTGTGCCCTTCCAACACAATTATTCTTAAAGCATATTAAGATTTTGGAAGTGCTGTTAATATTGCTTTTGCTCATGTTCCACCATCTGGAACACAGGAAAACCATCTTGTGTTTCGCTCCTTAAAAAATAAAACTCCCCTCTACCCCGTGGCACACAATTAGAACATTTGTTTAGAGTAAGAACAGTCAGATGTCTCAAAATTAGTGTGGTAATAAGTTATTGATTGCACAGCTGAAGCAGGAGAAATCTTTTTTAAATGTTGCTGTGTTCTGATATGCTCTGATTACACTGCTGTGACTGCACAGAAATGTGAAAGCAATGATTAGGCCGGATGCATTAGAGCCAGCAGCACAAAATAAAGTGATGATGGATGAGGCCGTATACTCAGCTCAACTCAAAACCCCCACTGGGGAAAAGCTATCTATCACAATTGGGATCCAGGGCAGAAATGTTCATAGTGTTCTGCAGGCGGGTCCAACTGGATCGTTCCACAAGGCAAAGAGGACGGAGACTGGATGTGATGACAGATTCCTTTGGCTTCAGTGCAAGTGGAGCGAGAGAACTACAGTACATGTAGCACAATATAAACATGCTGTGTATATCGTGGTTATTAGTATTGATTATTCTTTATAGCACTGAAAGCAACAGTCAGCACAAAATAATCAGATAATATAAACTAACATTTTTGAGGTCATGCATCAAGCCTCTGCATAATTATTACGCAATTATGTTTTACAGGCTGCACTATAGTTTATTTTCTATATGTCATCATTAGAACTTCACTGAGCACTTCATCAAGTGCAAAGATTTTTATATAAGACACTTTTTCACTGAAAAAAGGGTCACATTAGGGACTCTGCTGTCTAATGACGACTGGATTCTCTTTGTTGCCTCAATGTCTGTCTCTCTGGTTTGCTTAGTCACATAATTGAGCTATAGGCAAACAATTATAAAGTACTTTGTCTTAATGAAGAAATAAGAATATTTGTCAGAAGTTAAAAAGAAAAGGCTCCCATTGGAAGCATTGGGTCAGAATTGGGTTGATAATCCAACCTGAAAGGTTATGTAGTTGACTTTCGTCCAGGTACTAGGTAAATAGTACAACTGTAAAATGTGAAGATGTGTTCTTTCTGTACATAGGAAACTTAAATTCACCAAGCTTCAGTTTACAGATCCTCACCACTCACGATGTGTTAAAGAGATGTGTCATTTTGATTTCTAAGAGACACAACAGGATACGACAAAAACATTTCCCTTATTTGTGCACATGCAAGGCTTTTTAAACATTTTAACACATTGCATGTTAGACTCTTTTAATTAAGACAGCTGCGTTTTTATTGATAGACAGCTGAAGGACACATATTTGAACCTTCCCAGTTTGTCTCAAAAAAGCAAAACCAAGACTTAGGTTGGTTATGGGAAGCTTCAATTTACAAGATACAAAGTTCCTGTAAAATGTTTATGTGTGTAATGGGACATATTAAGACTTGCATTCAGTTCACATCACATGCATAAAAAATATTTAGTTTCATAGCATGCAGGGAGTAAATTGTTTTACGTGTGTTTAATCTTATTATAGTACCCTGCGTCGACCACTAGATGTGCTACAGAGCAATTTTTTTATTATTTATTATTGTATTGTATTTGTCGTGATTTCCACTCGCTTTTCAAGACTTAGGTTCTGTCTGCAACAGGTGTTACAGTGATTTAAGGATTAGAAATTATTCAAAAGAAATTTGAAACTACAAGTTTACGTAAGGTTTTATGTTTTGTTTTTGATCATTATCTATACCATCTCTGTGAAAGGCAGTTATTACTGCATTTAAGAGTAACTGCACAGAATGGCATGTTTAGGATCTAATGAAAATAGATAAACCAATTCCAAAAAAGTTGGAATGCAAAATGTAAACAAAAACAGAATGACATAATCTGCAAATATCATAAACCTATATTAAATATTCAACACAGAAAATTAAAAATTTTATGAAAAGAAATGAGGGAAAAAAAATTGAGGGCAGCAACATGTAAGTAAGTACTACTACAAAGAAACAGTTGGAGAAACAAAATTAATTTGCAACAGGTCAGTAACCTGACTCAGTATAAGCTGAACATCTAGAGTGGCACAGTTTCACCAATTTTCAAAAAACAAACAAACAAACAAACAAACAAACAAACAAACACCCCACTGCGGCAATAGATTGTAGAACAATTTTAGAATAAGGTTCTTCAACATAAAATTGCAAAGACCTTGACTATGTCATCAAGTGTACATAATATGGACAAAAAAATTTCTGAGAATCTGGAGTTATCTCTGTGAGCATAGACAAGGCAAAAAACAAAACAAAACATCAATATTGGATGCCTGAGATCTTTGGGCCCTCAGGCATGATTCTGTTATGGAAATAGCTCAGGAACAATTCCAGAAATCACTGTCTGTGAACACCGTGCCATCCACAAATGCTGGTTAAAGCTCTATCATGGAAAGAAGAAGGCATATGTGAGCATGAAACACTGCAGTCTTTTCTGGAACAGAGTTAATCTAAAATGGACTGAGGCAAAGTGGAAAACTGCTTTGTGGTAAAAAGAACTGAAATGTGAAATTCTTGGAAAACAAGGTGACCACATCTACTGGACTAAAGAGGAGAGGGAAGGGATTGATATCAATGCTTAGTTTCTCTGTGGTATGGGGTGCAATAATGCCTATAAAAACAGCAAATTGTATATCTAGAAAAGCTCCACTAGTGTTGAAAGGTATATACAGGTTTGAAAACAAAATATTTTCCCATCTAGATGACGTCTTTTCCAGGGAAGGCCATGCATATTTCACCAAGACAATGCCAAAACACATACTACAGTTATTACAACAGCATGACTTTATAGGAGAAGAGTCCAGGTGCTGAAATGACTGGCTGCAGTATAGACCTTTCACCAAATGAAAACATTTGGCACATCATGAAACTAAACATGTGACAATAGACTGCTGAATTCAATTAAATTTATTTACAAAGCTCCAAATCACAACAAACAGTCGCCTCAAGGCGCTTTTTATTGTAAGGTAAAGACCCTACAATAATTACAAAGAAAACCCAACAGTCAAAACAACCCCCTATGAGCAAGCACTTGGCAACAGTGGGAAGGAAAAACTCATTTTTAACAGGAAGAAACAGCAAAATCAGGCTCAGGGAGGGGCAGTCATCTGCCTCCCATTCTACTCTTAAGTATCCTAGCAACCAAAAGTATGCCAACAGTCAGAGACCGAAGTGTTCTACTGGGGTCATATGGTACTATGAGGTCTTTAAGATAGGGCAGCCTGATAATAATAAATTACAACAATCCATCCTTGACGTAATAAATGCATGAATTAGCTTTTCAGCATCACTCTGAGACAGGATTGTTCTAATTTTAGAAATATTGTGCAAATGCAAGAAAGCAGTCCAATATATTTGTCTAATATGTGCATTGAAGCACATATCCTGGTCAAAAATGACTCCAAGATTTCTCACAGTGTTACTGGAGGCCAAGGTAATGCCATCCAGAGTAAGAATCTGGTTGGACACCATGTTTCTAAGATTCGTGGGGCCGAGTACAAGAACTTCAGTTTTTTCTGAATTTAGAAGCAGGAAATTAGAGGTCATCCAGGCCTTTATGTCTTTAAGACATTCCTGCAGTTTAACTAACTGATGTGTATCATCTGGCTTCACTGATATAAAGCTGTGTGTCGTCTGCATAACAATAAATATTTGTGCAATGTTTTCTAATAATACTGCCTAAGGGAAGCATGTATAGTGTAAA
>VOQJ01038500.1:0-19201 GCA_015052665.1 Apistogramma diplotaenia | reverse complement strand
AGAACAAACAGACTCAAGAACAGTTTCTTCCCCACAGCAATAACCACCTGTATGAGGGCCCGATGTCCACAGATGGTGGTTATGCTCACAGCCCAACACCGTGCAGGGCGCTTGGCTTTTGAAAGAGAACACCGGGATTGGCAAATTCGCCACTGGCGCCCTGTGCTCATCACAGATGAAAGCAGGTTCACACTGAGCACATGTGAGAGACGTGACAGAGCCTGGAGACGCCGTGGAGAGCGATCTGCTGCCTGCAACATCCTTCAGCATGACCGGTTTGGCAGTGGGTCAGTAATGGTGTGGGGTGGCATTTCTTTGGAGGGCTGCAGAGCCCTCCATGTACTTGCCAGAGGTATTCAGTGCCATTAGGTACTGAGATGAGATCCTCAGACCCCTTGTGGGACATATGCTGATGCGGTTGGCCCTGAGTTCCTCCGAATGCAGGACAATGCTAGACCTCATGTGGCTGGAGTGTGTCAGCTGTTCCTGCAAGATGAAGGCATTGAAGCTATGGACTGGCCCACCCATTCCCCAGACCTGAATCCGATTGAGCACATCTGGGACATCATGTCTCGCTCCATCAGGAGCATGCCCAGGCATTGTAGGGAGGGGTCATACAGGCACGTGGAGGCCACACACAATACTGAGCCACATTTTGACTTGGTTTAGGGACATTATATCAAAGTTGGATCAGCCTGTAATGTGTTTTTCAACTTTAATTTGTGTGAGATTCCTAAACCAGGCCTCCATTGGTTAATAAATTTGATTTCCATTGATGTCTTTTGTGTGATTTTGTTGTCAGCACATTCAGCTTTGTACAGAACAAAGTATTCAATGTGAATATTTCATTCATTCAGATCTAGGATGTTATTTGAGTGTTTCCTTTATTTTTTTGAGCAGTGTACTTATATCATCATTGTATTTTAAATGTATATATTTCGCAACCATTTACTTTATTTCTGTAATTTAAAAGGTTCTATTTCATGCACTGAACAGGAGTGGCCTTCCAATCTCATTGTACAGCTGTATAATGACAATAAAGGCATTCTATTCTATTCATACTGTATACATGTAAAAGTAAACGAGGTCAGCAAGTACAAATAGGCCTCCAGTTTTAGGATTATATGTTAAGGCTTAACAATTTGGGGAGAGGGGGAACGAGAATAAACTTGCTTCTTTGAACCTATATTAAGAATTGGATCAGGGAAATAAAACAAAAAGGTTTAGATCTTTAAAAACTTTTGACCCTCTGTGGACCAAGCTCAACGAATGCTGATGTCATTTTCCACAGCAGTAATTTGTGAATAGGCAGTGGTTTGTATGCCATGATCTCTTATCTTGAAAATGATCTGCTCCGGAGTAGGTTAGCTCTGCAGCTTAAATGACTGCTAATAAATGAGCTACCTTAAGCTGAAAACCCCAAACTCTGTAGAACAGCCCTCTGTAGTTCATGACTCCCAGTGAGTGCTTTCCTGCAACTCTGCCTAAACCTCAATAGATCCAGTTTTTACGTAACTGTGTTGGATATGTTAATCACAACCAGATCATCAGTCTTTTTAGTTTTACAGTTAAATAAGTATTTTTCTGCTTATCCTGTTCAGGGTCACTGGGGGGTGGGGGCATGCAAACTCCACACTGAAAGAGGCGGCTGTGAGGCAGCAGTGCTAACCAACCCCCAATGTTTACCTTCTTGAGATATTTCTTTGATCATATTTTATAGTACCGAGATATCATTTGTGATCATTAATTTCTGCAAACCCAGGAAAGAAAAGCCACGTTTTACGCTGCTTGTCATCAGTATATTTGTGTTTGTGGTGAAGTTCAGCTACACAGACTGAACTTCAGATTTCTGCAGAGCAGAGTCAGAGCAGCCTGCTATAGGTCTTCCTCATCCTTTACATTCCCTTTAATGCCACAGTGCAACCTCTCATCAGCCGCACTGAACAATACCACGCCTTCTATTCAGACAAACCAACCCTATAATAACTGCTCTCACTACATACTGTGTGGGCGGAGAGGAAGAACAGAATAGGAAGATGATATAAAGGCAACATGACAGAACAATGAGAGCAGATGGCAGGGCACTACAATAGCTACAAAGGCAATTATCTTTCATTTATGTTTTAGATATCGCCTCAGCTTGAGTGTAACAATTGACTTAATTTCCCTCGATTACCAGTATGACTTCAGTGGAACCATTAGTGATGGGTTCAACAGTCTGTGATGAGATAATAAAACTGATTCTTTTTGGTGGAAAAGTTGCAGGTTCATTGATTAATTTAGATTTTTAAACTAATGTTAACTGTAATATCACTGGAGATGGAAAAAGAACATAACAAATGCAAATAATATGTAGAAAAGCTTAAACGATGATGAGCAACAAGCACAGTTCATATTACTCTTAATCCTGTTTAAAATTACTCTATAAATCCCCACCAGTGCTTTATTTATGTGTGCACAGCTTACAGACAAACATGCACACATATCAGAAGCTGGAGTAGCTTTGAGAAAAGTTCTCTTACTGTAGTGCAAGTGGCAGGTGACGGGGGAATGGGTGAAGATGAGGTGGTTGAGGTGGGTGTGCTGCTGGACTGCTGAAAGATCTCCTCCTCCAACTGCGAGTGTCCCGGCGGTGAGGTGGCGACCAGCGACTGAGCTGGAGAGAGCAGAGAGTTCAGTTAATGACAAAAAGGCTTGTAGTACTTTAGTAGGTGTCAATCTTTAAAACAGAGTACAATAAACTGTCACCTGGACTATTTTAATTAAAGTCACAAATTCACAGTGAGATCCAAACACTGTATGGCCCCGTTTCCTTATTTTAATCCAATAGGTTTGTGACGCCAGGTAGTGAGACCGGCTATGATGTATGGTTTAAAGATGGTGGCACTAACAAAAGACAGGAGGAACAGCTGAAGCTGGCAGAGATGTTAAAATCTTTGCTGGGAGTGATCAGAATGGATAGAATAAGAAAGTATTTCAGAGAGACAGCTCAGTTGAGGGGTTTGCAGAGTTAGAGAGGGAGAGGAGGGACAGTGGATCAACCGGCCAAGGGATGTTGAAGATAGAGCTACCGGGCAGGAGGAAAAGACCACAGAGAAGACTCATTGATGTAGTGGAGGATGTGGAGAGGGCTGGTGTGACAGAGGAGGATGCTAAGGATAGGGTGAGATGGAGGCAGATGAGCCGCCTCCATCTGGCGACCCCTAAAGGAAGCAGATGAAAGAAGAAAGATGTATTTATGAAGATATGACAGAAATTTCTAATCTCGTCCCATCTCACAATTACGATAAGATAACGAATTCTACTGAAAATTCCTGACTTCAGATCAGACCAAGGCCCAGCTCTGGTAAAATTTTCATCCACAACTTTTTGTTTTTTAAATAACTCCGCTAATAAACCAAACTGATGACATAATCTCCTTTGCAGACCTAATATGACAAAAACATCCTGAACTGTGAAGACTACACATGTAGAGCTCTTCTACAATAGTGACCAAACTACAGGAGCTGTTAAGTCTTCAGTGCAGCTTTAACGCACATTTGATTTTCAAATATGCAATAAGAAATTCCTCATTTATTACCAAGTTACTGGTTTATTATGTGTGCATCTAACCGTTTTCCTCATGTGATTCTTGACATTTTAGGTGCAAATCCACACTAATAAATCTGTGGGACTTTAGGAGCCCTAAAACTGATACACTGATGGAAATAAAAGTAGGTATTTGCAATGCATTTATTCCAAAACAAAGAAAAGCAACAATCAACTCTCCCCATTTTAAACTGGTAATGATACCATTTTAAAATGACTGCATCCAGTTGTGTGTTTAGTATTTTATTTGCAACCAGCTGAGTACAACACACACAGGGAATGTCTGTATATCTCTGTGTATGACCAACTGTCCAATGAAATGAGAAACCAAACCCTGGCTCGTTCTCTACTTACGGATGTCCTCCAGATCCAGGTCGTCATAAAGAAACTCGTTCTCCTCAAAGTCAGGATCCTGCGAGGAGTCAATATAGTACTCCACATCATCCTTTATGAAGAAAGCACAGATAAAAGGGAAAGTCACCAAAAAGAAAAAATTATTTTTTGTACACATTTGTTAAAGTCTTAACAGCCTGCCTGATCAGTTTTTCCATAATGAACACCATGTTTGAGCATAAGGATATCCAGACGTGCAGGTGGTGCAGGAACACCCTAGACTGCAGGTCGATGATTGATTCAACAGATCTACCACTGTGAACCCAGGTGAAGAGAGAAGCTGTCAACTGATCACCACCTGGTGGGGAGTTAGATCAGTGACTGCCAGACCCAGTGCACCTAAAGTATAGATCAGGGGTGTCAAACTTCCGGCCCACGGGCCGCTCCCGGCCATGCCCCTACTTCCGGCCGCGAATTGATATCAAAAATATAGTACCATTTGGCCCTTTACATTTCTTTTTTGACATTTTGCTTAACCTTCTTAATGGGAGGAGAAAGCCAAATGTCAAAAAAAGTATAGAGTGTGCACTGGGAATGCCTGGTAAAGGCCCCAGTCTGTAAGATCTTCAACTCCCACCTCCAGCAGAACTTCAGCAGTGTTCTGAAGAAGGCTATGAACACTGAGTCAGAATGGACCATGTTCTGCACCTCCATTGTTGAGGCTGGTGGTTGGTGCCTGTCATGGTGGTAATCCCTGAACCAGATGGTGGTCACTGGAAGTGAAGGGAACCATTAAGCTAAAGGAGAAGTCCTATCAGGCATTGTTGGCCTGTGAGACTCGAGGCAGCTAATGGGTACTGGCAGGCCAAGTGGAAGGTGGCTCAGCTGGTGGCCGAAGCAAAAAACTTGGGTGTGGGAGGGGTTTGGTGAGACCATAGATAAAGGCTTTCTCTCTGCCTTGAAGCAATTCTGTCAAACCATCAGGCAACTCAGGAGCTATGCTCTACTGTGTATAGTGCAGGTAGGGCCCAGCTGACTTCAACCGAGGATACAGTCAGGTGGTGGAAAGAATGTATCAAGGACATCCTTAATCCTACTGACATGCCTTCTACAAGGGAAGCAGAGTCTGGGAAAAAGAGGGGCAACTCACATTGCTGATAATAAGCTGAACTCACTTCCCGTGGGTGCTGGATGGTGCCAGGGCTGCCCTTTGACACTAATTCTGTTCAGAATTTTAATGACCAGAATTTCTAGGCCTAGCCAAGTCGCAGAGGGCTTCTGCCTCTGAATCTTATCTCTGGTTTTTTGCAGATGATGCGGTCCTGTGGGCTTCATCAGGTGGTTTCGCAGAGTGTGAAGGGGCAAGTATGAGAATTTGCAACTCCAAGTCTGAGGCCATGGTTCTCAGCCAGAAAGGGGCGGAGAGCCCACTCTGAGTCAGGGATGAGTTGGTGGCCCAAGTGGTAGAGTTTTAGTATCTCAAAGTCTTTTCACAGTGAATTTTGGGGGGTGGAAGATTGATTTTGGGGTCTGCACCTGTCCATCATGGTGAAGAGAGCTGAGCTTAAAAGCAAAGCTTTTAAATTCTTGATCAGTCTACATCTCTAACACCACCTATAGTCACAGGCTTTGGGTAGTGACCGAAAGAACAAGATCGTGGATACAAGCAGCAGGAATGAGCTTCCTCCAAAGGTTGGCTGGCCGGCTTCTCCATTAGAGATGGGGTGAAAGACTGCGTCATTTGGGAGGGGGCTCAGTGTAGAGCCACTACACCGCCACATTGAAAGAAGTTTGTTTTCCCAGGAATCTGACTAGTATGACTGCTGGGTGCCTCTTGGCTGAGGTGTTCTGGGCATGTCCCACCAGGAGGAAGCCCTGGGGCAGAGCCAGGGCATGCTACAGAGTTTCTCTGTCTCTGCTGGCCTGGGAACGCCTTACTGTTCACCTGGACATACTAGCATGTAGTCTGGGAGAAGGTGGTTTTGGTTTCTCTGCTTAGGCTGGTACCCCCGCAACCCGCACCCGGAGAGAAGAAGAAAATAGATGAATGGACATTTCTTTCTATTACATTTGCATCTACCCACAGAAAATATACACTCTCTCCCAAAGAATTGTATAAAACATAATTTCATTTAGTTTTTTTGGAAAAAGAAAAACTAACCATAGACTTATGAAGTGGGATCTCAGAGAAAAGGCCAAACTATTTTTAAGTTAAAGATTGGCACTAACTGAATAAATGATTTATTTCTGGAAATGCTGCACGTAATGCCTGAAGATCTGGTGGATATGAATTCTTCCTTTCTAAAGACAGTTGTTAATTTTGGTTAAAACAGTGAAAAGCATAGAAAATCCTCATTCTAGACTCCCGACACATGAACAGACCTTGATCTTCCTGATGGCTTCCACCTGCACCGAGTCGTTGTCCAGCATCCTCAGTATCGTCTCCAGCATCCGAATGTGGTACCGATGCCTCTCAATGAACTTCTTCAGCTCCTCAATTCGGTCCTGCTTCTATACAACCAGGATTATACGAGGGTGGGGTAGAGAAAGAGGTTTAGTTGTAATGTAAGAGGCTACACATGACTGTTAGACCTACAATTAAACTTTAATTTGCTAAAGTCCATACAATTGTTATACGTCTTTGGTATAAAAAGATGTTAACATGTTACAAACATACATCTAATGCACAAATTATTTACTGCAGGATTAGAAAGAGAAACAAGCACAATATTCGCCTGCAAAAATCTCAGAAATTTTTAAAAATTAAATAAAAAGCATATAGAAGCGAAGGAACATTTGAAAGCTATAATGAAGGGAACTTGATGTGCACTTTATGGCTTAATAAATCATACAGGCCAGCTCAGGCATAGCCACACCTGTGACTTCAATATTTGATTCTACAGCATTAACTCATACATACATGTATGGTGCACTTTGTCCAAAGGCACTCCAGATAAAACTAAACACGCAGGTAGCACGGTGGCGTGGTGGTTACCATTGTTGCCTCACAGCTAGAAGGTCTGGGTTTGAATCCACCTTGGCCCTGGCCTTTTAGAGTAGAGGTTGCATACTCTCCTCAGCTTCTCTGGGTTATCTTTCACATATAGAAACCAAATCTTTGTGGTTCAGTCATCTTAATCCTGCAATGGTCACTCGGCCAATATTTAAAGCCAACTTTGCCTGTTTGGCCAATTTTTAAATGCAGGGCAATAGCCCACTGTATTGTCTGTGAGGCACACATTTTGTCTATTAAATGTGAGAGGTGTCACTTTTAGTTATTTCTGTTTTTTATTATTTATAAGCATGATGGCGTGATGATTAGCACTGCTGCCTCAGAGAGAACATCATCTGGAGGGCTTGGGCTTGATTCCACCCTGAAGCAGGTTCTTTCATGTCAGAACATTGTTTAATTAAAGAACCAGTGCTATCGCCAGTTGACCTACATAAATGCATTTTTGAGAAGTATTAAATGTTTTCGACTAATAAAACATTAAACTTTGCACTTGTGTGCTACTAAATTATTTTTGTGCTACTGAAATATTTAGCTTGTTAGTTCCAGCGTGGCCACCTGATAAAGTCACTATGCTTGATAAAAGACTCGAGCCATTTTGTTTGGTGGTTTGCCCCATCTTACGATGATAAAACATGTACACAGCACCATTTTTCCAAGAAATGTTTGAAAAATTAGAGTTAAAGATCAAATAGTATTTTTTTATGTTTTGCTCTGCGTATTTACGGATCTGTCAGGTTTCCGATATGTGCCCCCCCTCCAATAGTAAACTACGCCCGTGCCCACAGTACAAAGACATGCAGTGAGTGGGGTCAGCTTAACTGTTAATTCTAAATTCACACACCTATAGGTGTGACTGAGTGTGAATGGTTGTCTGTCTCTTTGTGACAGACTGGCGACCTGTACAGGGTGTACCTGCCTCTCCTTGCGACCCTGAATAGGATAAGTGGAAGAGAACAGATGGATGGATGTTTTGATGCCTCTGAGAAATAAAACCCAAAGGAGGGAGGGGGAAAAAAGAAGTCCACATGTAACACTGCAGATCACCAGCTGGTCTGATGCAACCAACACTGGAGCAGCTGTTAAAACACATGGACACCTATGGAAACACATGGTTCAGCTGCTGGTTCCCACAGCAGAGGGGGACATAAATGTGCTTCACCTCATATTAATGCTGCAGCAGAACATGTGAGAAGCATGAACAAGCCTTTGTGCTGCTGAGTGCACAGAATGAAGTCTCACCAAGATACACTTGGGCTCTTTGACCTTCTGTGCCTACAGGTGTGGTTAGAAATTTACATGGCATGGTAATTTCAGGCTTTTAATTTTTTTGCAGGGTGGAATGATTGTAGACCATACAGCTTTAAAGACTACAAAGTCTAAAGTGTAAGTATATACATTATTTAATAAGTGGTCCTAAAGAATCTACAATGTCTTAAGGCCAGACTAAGGCCAGTCAACATCTACTGATTGTTGACTACATCTTGTTTCACAGAACTAAACTGACCCACTCAGAACACAGTGCAAAACTACAATTTGATTTTCTGCTGATCCCAATAAAACATTACAAGATTCAAACATAAAAATATTTCTAAATTTAAAAAAAGAACAAAGTGAGTTGCAGATTAATAATCTTCTCTCCAGCTACAGCAGTTTGCAGAAAACTCAGACAAGAGGAAATAGTGAATTTTCTACAGACCATTTTCAATTGCAGATTAAAACACATTTGGTGCTCTAGTAAGTATTTGGGGCAGCTGAAGTGTGTGTGTGTGTGTGTGTGTGTGTGTGTATAAATGCAGCAACATGTCAGCCAGTGCATCAGAGCAGCAAACTCATGTGTTTTTTAATATTTTCAACAAAGGAGCTGCAAGAATAAGATCCATCAGAACACGACATCTGCTGCTTTATCTCAGCAAGAAAACACCAAAATCACCTGCAGTGTCCCGTGAATTATGATATAAAAATGTTAAAATTTCAGTCATCATATTCTTTCATCCAAAGAAGAGAACAATGTGAAATGTACTGCTCAAAAAAATAAAGGGAACACTTAAACAACACAATATGACTCCAAGTAAAGCAAACTTCTGTGAAATCAAACTGTCAACTTAGGGAGCAAGACTGATTGACAATCAATTTCACATGCTGTTGTTCAAATGGAATAGACAACAGGTGGAAATTATTGGCATTTAGCAAGACACACTCAAAAATGTGGTTCTGGAGGTGGGGACCACAGACCACTTCTCAGTACCTATGCTTTCTGACTGATGTTTTGGTCACTTTTGAATGTTGGTGGTGCTTTTACACTCGTGGTAGCATGAGACAGACTCTACAACATACACAAGTGGCTCAGGTAGTGCAGCTGGCATATCAATGTGAGCTGTGGTAAAAAGGTTTGCCGTGTCTGTCAGCGTAGTGTCCAGAAGCTGAAGGCACTACCAGGAGACAGGCCAGTACACCAGGAGACGTGGAGGAGGCCATAGGAGGGCAACAACCCAGCAGCAGGACTGCTACCTCCACCTTTGTGCAAGGAGGAACAGGAGGAGCACTGCCAGAGCCCTGCAAAATGACCTCCAGCAGGCCGCAAATGTGCACGTGTCTGCACAAACGGTTAGAAACAGACTCCATGAGGATGGTATGAGGGCCCGACGTCCACAGATGGTGGTTATGCTCACAGGCCAACACCATGCAAGACACTTGGCATTTCCCAGAGAACACCAGGATTGGCAAATTTGCCACTGACGCCCTGTGCTCATCACAGATGAAAGCAGGTTCACACTGAGCACATATATGACAGCCGTGACAGAGTCTGGAGACGCCGTGGAGAGCGATCTGCTGCCTGCAACATCCTTCAGCGTGACCGGTTTGGAAGTGGGTCAGTAATGGTGTGGGGTGGCATCTTTTTGGAGGGCTGCAGAGCCCTCCATGTGCCCGCCAGAGGTAGCATGACTGCCATTAGGCACCATATGCTGATGTGGTTGGCCCTGGGTTCCTCCGAATGCAGGACAATGCTAGACCTCATGTGGCTTGAGTGTGTCAGCAGTTCCTGCAAGATGAAGTCATTGAAGCTATGGACTGGCCCACCAATTCCACAGACCTGAATCCAATTGCGCACATCTGGGACATCATGTCTCGCTCCATCCACCAACGTCATATTGCACCACAGACTGTCCAGGAGTTGACTGATGCTTTAGTCCAGGTCTGGGAGGAGATCCCTCAGGAGACCATCCGCCAGCTCATCAGGGGCATGCCCAGGTGTTGTAGGGAGGTCATACAGGCACGTGGAGGCCACACACAATACTGAGCCTCATTCTGACTTGGTTTAGGGACATTTCATAGTTGGATCAGCCTGTAGTGTGTTTTTCCAGTTTTAATTTTGTGTGCGACTCCAAATCCAGGCCTCCATTGGTTAATAAATTTGATTTCCATTGATTTTGGTATGATTTTGTTGTCAGCGCTTTCAAGTTTGTACAGAACAACGTATTCAATGTGAATATTTCATTCATTCAGATCTAAGATTTGAGTGTTCCCTTTATTTTTTTGAGCAGTGTATTTACATACATGACAAAATGTTGTGCCACTGAAAACGCTACATTCAGAGGAATCATCTTCACCAGATAAATATACACATACATAAATATAGACTCATTGGCAGTTTCAATGGGTATGCCTGTTCAAATGCTTTTTTAAAAAAGGAAACATTTAATAGTTGTTGGTGCTTCAGCGTTTCATAAACTGCTCATCTGCTGGGATTTTCCCCACACAGCCACCTCCACACTTTAGCCTGAAAGAGAATATCCAGCGAACAGCCTTGTTGATGCCACAGGTCAGAGAAGAATGCCACTTCAAGCTGACAGGAAGGCAACAGTAACTCAAATAACCACTCCTTACAACCAAGGCATGCAGAAGAGCATCTCTGAATGCACAACACATTAAACCATTTAGCAGATGGGCTACAGGAGCAGGACACCACACCAGCTGCCAGCCCTGTCAGCTCCCAATACAGTTTGCACAGGCATAACACAACTGGGCCCCTTAGTGCCAGCTGGGAATCGCTTAAACACCACAGCCTACCCGACAACTGCTGTTGATTAAGTCCACCTCGACTACGACTGCCTTTACCGATCTTCTGACGGCTGCTTCCAGCAGGATAATGTCACAAAGCTCAAATGAAACTGATTTCTTAAACAGAACAGTGAGTTCACTGCACTCAAATGACCTCCACAGTCACCTTTGGGAGAGTCACATCATGTATGTGCAGCCAACAAATCTGCAACAACTGTGACGCTCTCATGTCAATATGGTCCCAAATCTGTGAGGAATGTTTCCTTCACCTTGTGCTGTGAAAAATGAAAGCAGCTCAGAGGGGAAGGCCCTGTGTATGTTTGTTGGTGTGTGGTGCTAGCCAATGAACCACTGCGTGGTCTATAAACAATACTTAACCATGACCTCTCTTTTCATCCCTTCACACACGTTTTTTTTTTATTAATCCTTCCTCAACACATTTAAAATCAAAGTACAAAACAGTGCAGCAGGAGCATGTTCTGCCTTTCATTTCTGGGTCATTTTGGACTTTGCAAGAAGCTGAAAACCAGAATCTTATAGCAGTGATACGGTGCAACATTTCTCTGAAGATCTCTGCTGAGAGACAGACCTACGCTTTTGGCCAGCTACGCTAACTGAACAAGATACAGATAAAAATAAACTCCTCTGGGTTTCATTTACAAAATGCAAGCCTAACAAAGTCAGCTGCAAACACTGTTTGTGACCTAACAAAAAAAAAAAGTTTTTTCCAGCTCGAGTGATAAAAACAAACATGGCACCTCAAAGCTTGCATGTTTTTGCAATCTCTGCACTGTGTCATCCATTCTCTATAAAGGAGATCCCTGAAGAGGACTTTAAAAGAAAGTCAGAGAGAAGTAGTCAGAGAGCTGGCCTTGTGTGGTCAGAGACAAAAGATGAATGGAGGACACACTATCTGACCTCTGTATCAGAGATAAAAGAGGAGAGAGGCTGCAAGGCTGAGGCTGGCTGACCGAATGATCCGTGCCAGCTGTAAACAGACGAGGGTGAGGGCCGAGAAAGAAACTCAGAGGAAGAAGAAAATAATGAATGAATCAGAGAAGAGAGCACACACTGACCTCCTTGTCTCCTTTCTTTTTTCTCGTCTGGACTGAGAGAGACTCCACTTCGCTCTCAAACTGGTCCACCTGCATGTTCAGAGTGTCTATTGTATTCTGAGGAAAGAGAAAGTTCACAGCATGGAAGTGTGATGAGCCTCAAACCAAGCCAACCCATATTCATATTCAGCTCTTTAGATTTTTAACTGGATCCCAAACAGTCAGCAGTTGTTTTAATAGTGAACTGAAACTGGCTGTGAAGGAGCTAATTCAACCCATGCAGTCCTTCAAAAAGAGGTTTTCCTGCACTGAGGGATTTTTGGGAAATCCTGAAAATGAGCTTTTGTCAGAGCTCAAGGATTTCTAATAAAATGATTTACCAGGTTTATTAAATTAGGTTCATTTACTCAAGTAAAGACATTTTTGTTCATCAACGCTCAAACAATTTAGAGATTTGCCACTTGCTGCCTTTACGATACACGAGATGACGACAGCTCTGTTCAGTAACAGCATCCAGTTATGATCAGCAGAACGCTGACAAATCTTACAGAGCTTTGAAATGTCGAGAAGTGGCTGCGGGCCGATGATTGTTTTCACTGAAAGCTGAGACGCTGTTTGGGTTCCACCCAATCGCACTTTCACTTCCAGTTTTCACTGGAAGAAAATTAACAACAAATCAGGCAGAAAACTTGCTCACGAGAGATTTAACCTCTGACCCATAAACTGAGTGACTGAAGTGAGTTTCTTGCTTTTGAGAATAAAAACAGTAAATAATCCAAAGCCTGCCTGCTCCGTGTTGCAGCAGTAGTTAAGAAAATGGATGAAAACACTAACAGCATCAGAAAATACTTCTCTGCACAAATTAATATGACACCTGAGCACATGATAGGACACTAATCTGGGGGGAAAATATTACTACCCGTCACAAACAACCCAATTCTGCCTTTGACACGACAGCATTTGATCCCGAAGCTCACCGTTAGCCATGTGCCGACTTCCTCCTTCTCCCTCTGGGCTGGGTCCACCTTCTGTGCCAGACCTAGCCCTTCTTTAGAGTACGCTTTCGTCTTGGTTTCTCTTTCCACAATCTTGAATCGCTCCATTTGCTGCAAGCAGACAAATGCAAATAAAGAAGCTGGTAATGTCCACAAAAAATGAACTTATCAAAAATGCCCCTCTTTTGATCAGTAATCCTGCAGCTGATCGAAAGGACCATAAAAACATTTCAAATGTTTTAACTTCGTCAGTCAAATTGAATCCTGAGACTTGTGAAATACTGATTGAAGACATTTCGATACAAACGATGCCATGACCTCACAATGTCACATTCATGTGGCCAAAGAGTCACAATACTCAGAGTCAAAGTGAAGCTCTAACTACACTCTACTTTAACTTGGCAAAATAATAAAAGAACTTTTTAAAAAGTTAGCTAAATTAATATGAACAAATGTTACTGATTTATGCAGAACTCAGTTAGTACACAAGATGCCATGAAGCTAAAACAGAGCACAGTACTGCAGTGACTTAATCAGACCAGCAGTGCAGACGCACTGAGGAGCAAAAGGCAGGCAAAGGGTCAGTGTCAAGAAATAACAATTTGGTCATTAGATTAATTAAGAACTAATGACTCCAAAGTGCCCTCAGCTTCAGTAAGTAACAGGAGCCTAACTGTACCTGTGTAAGTTCATCCTGCAAGGGGGAGAAGCTGCTGTGACTAATCACTGAGAAAGTGTAGATAAGCAATAAAGCAACAGCAGCAAGAGGGCAGAGTGGGTACGTGGATATTTTTGATGCTATCTGAAGGAGCCACTCTTGTTTGTGTTTACACCTCCAGCCACTTGGTGGTACATCTTTATGTGCTGCTTAACAAAGTTGGGTAAAAGGTGTGGATATATTTATGCAAGTGGCCAACATGGTTTTACTGTTTGGGTTCAAACCTTACTATGGATGCTGTGCCTGAAAAAATGTAAATAAATGGCTACAGAGAGAGAGATCTGGGTTTCTCTGCCCCCACAGCTGATGGATGAAACCCTTAAATTATCTACAGCAGTTGGGTCCAGCACAGCAGCCTCGCAGTGGCATCATTATTATCTTTTAAACGGAATTCTTTCATTTGTATATCACAATTGTCACAATCCACATGCTGCGACACCCAATACAAACCAAGGCCTTATTTTTAAAAATGTATTAATTTCCCCTTAAGCCATTTTTAGGGCCCAGAGGAATCGTGTACATAGATGAAGTGCTGATGAAGCATCATCATCAAGCGGTGCAGTTCATCACCATAACAGACCTGTATAGCTTAACAGTTGTAGCTAATAACGTGGCCGCTGAGTGTGTGTAACACTGAAAATGACATTTATTCCATGGACTTCTTAAATATGCTGAACAACACAAAAGCTCTGCTATAATAAATGGAGTTCTTGAACTAGAAGAGCCCTTGAAAGCCTCTCAGCGGAGCGTAAATAGGACATTTAGTCTGACTCAATGTTGTGAAAGTCTCTATTCCTGCACTGATTTCAACACCAACCCTGCATTCAAAGCTCTAAACTGCAAGTTCATCTTGGTTGCATATTTCTGTGTAAACACCCAGCAGGTTGTGAATGATCTTTTTCTGTTGAGGCAAAATGTTTCTTACAAGCTCCCTCTGCTTCCTGCAGGACTGTAATTTCAGGTCGACCAACAAAACCGTGGGAAGACTCGAAGAGCGGCTCAAAGGGATCTCTGCGTGCTGCAGCGTCCCTCATTGTGAAGGCAGGTGGCTCACATTCAGTCCACCTCAAAAGCCCCAGGAGTTATTTTGGCAACACATTCACACCTTCTGTTTTTGAGCTTTGAAGGTGGCACTGTGCTGGTGCTGCTCAGAGCATTTGAAGGTGCACTGATGGTGTTCAGGGTGTCCACAGGTTTAAAGAAGGTTCACTCAAGACCTTCTGAAAATTATTTTAAAAGAAACGTACGACCAAAAAAATTAAACCGTGAGCTCAGCTGGCTCATCTTTTCATTTCCACAAGCTAACAAGCAATCTGCTGTTTAGCGATGCTTTCTTCTTCTTCATAGTCTTCAGTTACAGCCATTTCTCTAAGACATAAGCTACAACCAAGTCAGCAGCGGTCTCCTCCAGGAGGACAGTGCACTCACACATTACAAAAACTGATCAAAGACACGACTACCCAATCTAACCATCTGGTATACAGTGCAAACCTGATATACAGAAGTCCCATCTCATGACTCACACGACCCAAGAGATCCATTTCTAAGGTCTTGATCCCAGACATAAAAGCTGCAGAGGTCCCTGGTCCATGCTCAGATGGGCCGGAGCTCTCTGGATGGCAGAGTATTACTGGATTTAATGTGGCTGACATGACATACTGCAAATCACTAAATTTCTATTTTATTTTGCCTTCAGTGAGCAGAACTCAAGGCAGCATTAAATCATGTTTGTGGCATTTTGCACTACAGAACTATATCTGCTAACATCAGGTTACAGCAAGTGGTCACTTCTTCTTCATCTAATTTTTACAAAGATGAAAAATTCACTGAATATAAACATGGCTCCACCCCAAACCAGACATGTTTTGTAAACAAGTACAAATATTAAAAACCACTGAGATGTTACTAGTAACTGGTACTGGAGCCAGCTGATACCTGCAAGCAAACAGCTCTTTAATTCCACGACCCTGTCACCTTTCACCCAAAGTAGTTTGAAACTGGTTTATCTGACACCCCCCACCCCTTCAAAACTACCAATGCTCCAGAGTAAACACAGGTCCTGGAGGAAGAGTCATAATCACCTTCCTACTCACCGTTTCTATAAGTTTGCGGTTTTCTACTAGCTGCCTTTTGTCTTTGATCTCGTTGGATGCCACCCACGTCTTGATCTGGTCTCGCAGACGCTGAGGAACCAGAAGAAGAAGAAGAGGGGGAGAAACGTAGCAGGGGGGAGAGGCAGAGAGAGATACAGACACATGAGTGAACTGTGAGGCAGGAGCTCAGCCTCATCTCCAGCAGTCATGGGTGCTGAACATAATGTTTGTATACAGCAATCAGGCTTGGCGTGGAGTTTGGTCCTCATGACAACACTGAGCATTTCAGGCTGAGTGAGATGATATTTAATACTACACAAGCAAACACACACCTCTACATGTGGCAGGTTAAATGATTCAAGTCAGCAAACATCTCAGGCCATTTTCAGAGACCTCAGATTAAGTTCAGCAGTTTCTGTCTCACCTGCTTGCTACTGATTGGCTACAAATTAGACCCCGCTCACACCTGTTGCTGAAAGGAATCAGCATCAGAGTAACGAGAACCACGCCTTCTTCTGAGTGTGGCTTCACAGAAAGCGCAGGAAATCAACTTTTTCTGCGGTTCAATCATTCCCAGAGTGCTGTCCGTCTACAGGACATCTACAAAGGTCTTCATGGAATAATGTCGTCTTAAAGGACAATTCTGTTTGATTTGGTCTGTGGTGGTTTTTTCCACATTATTGTGGCCCTGTCGGTCATGCCAGCTTTGGATGCTGTTTGGAAAAATAAGGAGTTGCACAAAAGTAGAAGCTGCTCACACCTTCTCCAAAAAAAAAGTGTTTTTTACTTACATAATTTTTAAATTTTGAGTGTGATTGCATTAGAAAAATCCATCTGCTTCTCTAAACTAAACACCCCATATTATCATCTTCTCCTCTTTCAATAAAACGGAGAAAGCAAAGACAGCATGACCCAGAGACTCACAGAAGGATAAACTTTTAATCAAGTTAATTACCAGGTCTGTAATTAATCGCAAACCACATATCAACAAGTTAAACATTTTCAATTTTTAAAAAATCCTTTTGCTACTAAAAATTTGAATGAATAGACATATATGATTAACAACAGACATGTTTATTGCTTTTTGAAATGTTTCTTTTTTTAATTGTTATTAAACCAACAGATTGGGAAAAGTGCTATTATAGTTATTCAGATTTCAAGTATTTCAGGAACCCCTGACTGTTGAATTTATTTAAAAAATAAATGTAAACAGCAGACTAGACAATAATGACAGCACCATTTCTTATACTGTAAAAATTTAAAATAAATAAATCAACTATACAATATTGCAACTCTTGTGAGAGTTTAGCATCTGGTGTAAACAAAAATTAAAGTAACATTTCTAAAGTAAGCACCCAAAGTGGTCTACAGTCTGTTGTGATCCATTAAGCCAGGGAGGTGATTAATTTCTCAGACGCAGACTCACTTATTTTGGACCTGAAACCACCTGCTGCAACGTGGGCTGGCTGGAGCTTCTATTTGTACCGCTGCTGGGGACGCTGACATCAGCTGTGGGGACGCTGACATCAGCTGTGGGGACGGCTATGCTTGCCACAACATGTTTTGCGTTGAGCTGGTATGTTAGGCTTGAGTAGCTTCGGCGATAAGCAAACTCCTTTTTGCATAACTTGCATACAACAGTAGTCTTTTCGAAAGTCCCTCAGAGGGCTCACTTGACTGCAGTGACCAACTGAAGCGGCTTCGCCGTCCATCGTCGTTGTTTGCATGCTAGAACACGCAAATACAAAGATTCTGGCTCCAAACTTTAAAAAAAATGTGATTAATTGCGATAAAACTTTTTAAGGCGTTAAAATCTTTGTAATTAATTAATTGAAATGAACGCGTTAAAGACTTCAGTGTCTACACAGATAAAAACCTAGAAGTTCTAAAGGCCTAAAGAACAATAAGTTCCAGGCCAATATTTAGCTGATATCTGTTTATGGACTTTCATTTTAACCATTCATGGCTGTATGTGCATGAGACCTCCTGCCGGTACAGCCTGTGTTCTTTCTCTTCATGCTGGAAATGGGAAACATTTTTCTGCTTCCACTGCAGAAAAAAAAACACTGGATCATTCGATTCTTCATCTTTTTGGGGTATTAAGGACTGAAAACACTGCAACATTCAATACAAGATAAATATCATTAAAATAAACCCCACTGTGGCGTGTGTGTGTGTGCGCACTGAAGGTTTGAACCCAACACAACTGTTACTTTCAGGTATAAAACTTCAAATGTTTACACGGCTTTCTTCGCGCCCCCAGAAGTTTATGTGATTCAGTTTTTTTTTGTTGCACATTTGAGCAGCAGCAAATCAGTTATCAGTAAAAAGGTTAGTGAAGACCTGTGGGCGGTTCAGAAAGCAAAGTGGGTGACAGAGGTGGAGGAGTTTCAGTGAAAGTGTCCCCTGCTCATGCAAACATGATGCAGGGTGCAGGGTGCATGATGACAGAAACTATGAGGGAAAAAAACAAGTCTAATGAGGTTGTTTTTCCTGCTGGCTCCTGATGTGTTTCATGCTGCTGCAGATTTGGACGTCTTCCCAGTTTCCTCATTCAGGCATGTCAATGAACCAGTGAATGAAGGTTTACTGACTCAGAAAGGCAAATGCCATGTCACCAGTTTTACCTTTGACCTAAGACAGGGGTGGCCAACCCGCGGCTCGCGAGCCGCATGCGGCTCTTTGCCCAGTTCCGTGCGGCTCTTACGTTCATGTCGAAGTTTCGCTTCGCTGGAGTTCAATACGGTATTTTTGTCCAACGCGCATGTACGTTGAATGAAAAATATCTCAGTTTCCCAGCAGGAGTGAGATCGTTTGAGTAAACGTTTTCTGTCAAGTTCGCTCTTAAGACGGCAGGGAACGGTGGATTAGTGGGGAAGCTGGCGGCAATACTCTTATGCCGTGTTGCGGTGCTGGCGGCGCAGGTTCGACTCCCGGTCTGTCACCATTTTGCCCGCGTGTCTTTCCCCATATCTTTTTCCCCATTTTCTGCCTCCACACTGCCAATAAAAGCCGCCATGGCCAAAAAAATCTTTAAAAAAATGGCAGGGAAAAATGCGTTTATATTTACAATAAATCTGGCTGAGCAAAGGTATGTGTGGGAAGAAGGAATGGGGTGATTTTCATGTGTGCCCATGTGTGTGATGTGGCTCTTTGCGGTAACACGGTAAAAAATGTGGCTCTTGGTCTCTGCCTGGTTGGCCACCCCTGACCTAAGACATGAGGCAGCATTTGGAGATGCAGCACATTCTTATGAAACACTGTCGCTTCTATTCTGCATAAACTTCAAACTCCACTCCAATCTGAGTACAAACCAACAAAAGACAGATTCATTTGTGTCACAATAT
>VOQJ01038497.1:4716-23615 GCA_015052665.1 Apistogramma diplotaenia | reverse complement strand
ACTTTAACTTATTCTTTAGTCTATTTATTGTTTATTGTACCTTCTTTTAGTGTTATGTTTGTCAACAGTCTGTGCACATGTTACATGTCATACATGGGTTGCTCTCACCAAGACAAATTCCTAATATGTTCTACATACCTGGCGAAATAAAGGATTCTGATTCTGATGTGGGACTTTTACTTTGGTGTTTTAAAATGCATTCATTTTTCAACTATGACAAATGTTTTTTTAATCCATTTTTTTTTTAAATAAATCTTTACATGTCCAAATGTCCTTCCACGAGACTGCTTTTCTGCTGTTTTCCATCCCTAAATTTGCTGAACAGGCAGTAACTTGGTGTCAGGAGACAGAATCTGTGGATATCACACTGATCTGAAGCAGTGCTGCTACATGCCTGCAGTTTCCACCTGATTTGACTTGCAAGGAGGAACATTTTTAAGGCAGCCCTTAATTCTGAACCTGGGTGATATATGGAGGAATATTAGTAGAACTGGTGATGTTCCCCCCAATCATTTCCTCTATTAAAATAAATAAATAAAAAAGCACAAGACTTTCAGAGACAACGCTCTCATCAGAACGAGTGTCACTCCTTCTGCTTGCTTATTAAGTGCAGTGTGGTACGGCATTATCTTGATAAATGCTCCTCTTATGGCACAGGATAGGCTGATGAATCAGACACCGTGTGGCTGTATACGGCCAGTTCGTCTCACTGTCACAGCGTGATAGCAGACTGCGAGGTGGCAACGATCCACTGACAAGCTGAGGGGGAGGTCTGACAGGTTATTCCAGGCGCTATCAATCCAGTGAAATGTAGCAGTGATGCTGGATATGAATAACCCTGAGGGTGCTCACGAGGTTTACCCTCAGATATTAAGCGGTTCACGTGCAATATGGAGCAACTGCTAGGGATCCTAGGGAGAAATTATTGCTTCACTTTGTTTAAACACTTATTTTTTGTGGGTTTAATTCCACCTTCCCTATGTAAAAATTTCTTAACCAAATACCATTTGGGAATATGAAAAGGGAAGTTACTCCTCAAAGAGCCAGAAGTTTTTGCAACTGAAATTCAGTGTCATGAGAAGTTCAGTTCAAGCCGACGATGAAATGTCATCTGCAGCGATCTTTAAAGACTAAGAAAATACAAACCACGAGGATGCGATGACAGTCATCTCAAATCTGACCTGAGATTACACGTTTTGGACGGAGGGTCGGAGTTTGTTGGATGAGGGCACTAAACATTTTTGAAGTGACACCGTCTCTCCCTGCGAGCTTAAATTACACAGTATTTCACAAGAAAGATGACAAGGTTTGAGAAAAGTTATAACAAGGTCTCAAAGTCTCAGCTGCAAAGTTGGTACCTTTAAAAGTTTGGAATAGTATGCTCAAAAACCCTTTGAAATATTTAGAGGACTGGATGTGCGAATGTTCACTTAGCTGCATTAGTCTTAAAGATATTTTTTCACAAGTTTTTTTAAATTAGTTATATTTTAGAACATATATACAAGGCCAACTAGGCAGGCAGCTTTGGTAGCTGAGGATTTGACCACTAAGGTCAGGGTCCTCAGCCCCAACCGGTCGCGGCAGATGACTGCCCCTCCCTGAGCCTGGTTCTGCTGGAGGTTTCTTCCTGTTAAAAGGGAGTTTTTCCTTTCCACTGTCGCCAAGTGCTTGCTCATAGGGGGTCCTTTTGATTGTCGGGTTTAATCTGTAATTATTGTAAGGTCTTTACCTTATAATAAAAAGTGCCTTGAGGCGACTGTTTGTTGTGATTTGGCGCTGTATAAATAAAATTGAATTGAACTTCTCAGATTCAAGCAGCAGCATCCTTAGAGATAAGGCTCAGAGTAGAGCTGAAGATCTGAATGGAGCCGGTTGAGGTGGTTTGGGTAACTGACTAGGATGACTCCTGATTTCCTCACAAATGAGGGGTTTTGGGGTATGTCCAATTGGTTAGCAGATCCCAGAAGGCACTGAGATTATGTCTGTTAGCTGGGAACGCCTGTGCAGAGCTGGAGTCAGTGGCTGGGAAGACAGAGGTCTGAAAATCTCTGCTTAGACTGCTGCCCATGCTACTTGGAACCGTAGAAGCAGCAGTAAATACATGCAACCCCAGCTTCTTCCCACGGGCAGATAACATGCATGTTAGATTAACTGGTGATTCAAAAGTGGCCATGTGTGTGTATGGTTGACCATCTCTCTGTTAGCCCTGAACACCTGTCCAGGGTGTACCTGCAACAATCAAAAGAAAGTGGATGGACGGATCTATTAGTGTATGATCCCAAATCATTACCCTACCTCAAACTAAAGGTGACATTATTACAGATGTGTGCAGGAGTATTTTTTTCCCAGTATCCAGCAGGCTGCTCCCCTACCTCGAGGACACCGCTGGTGTTGCAGCTTCAAAACACTGGATGTGCAGTCCTCCTATTAAACCTTCAGCTCTGCCGTTATCTTCTTTGCGAGGTACATTTTTAATCATAAACCTGGCCTCGCAAATCCGCGTGTACTTTTGTAACGCGGGGCGTGCACTCCACACATACTACTAATCCCTGGATCCTCTGAGTAGGACCATGATTTCTGGGACGGTGTTGCTAGGGGAAAGGTGGTGCCCGGGACCTGTTGGAAATGACAGCCGAGGAAAGCGGATTGAAGCAAAAGGATCACAAAAACAGTAAAGATAGAAGATAGCGAAGAAAGTCCCCCGCATCACCGCGTAACGGGTGTGTGTCCGTTTGGGATATTTGGCAGCTTTAGCCTGACAGCTAATCATTTCACTGTGATCCGCGACTCGTAAGCTAACGACACCCACTCTAGCTGAGTGCATGCATCTGTGTGGGTTACGTGTGTGTGTGTGTGTACATTTTGGTGTGAATGTGTGTGTGTGTGTGTGAGAGAGAGTGTGTGTGGATGTATGACGCTGCACTTGCATTCCCTGTCCCCATCTGTCACGTTAGCTAGCATGCTAATTTGATATGGCTAGTGAGCTAATATTGGCTAATAAAAGAAATTAGCTGGCTCTGGGCATGGCACCGCACCCATATTATCACCGAAAGTCAAACGCTGTGCTTATACGATAATATAACGCTGATCTATATATTTATTCGGAGCAGGACAGCGTTATTTGCTGTTATTAATGAAGCGTTTAAGAAGCCAGTGTTTACTTTTAAGACAGCAGTCTGGCTAATTTTCTCGGCTATTAGCTTTGGAGCTAGAAGCTCGCTAATTGACCTAGTTTGGTATTTGGTGGGGCACGGGCCAAGCCAGCAGTCCGCTTCACTGAGCTTTGTTTACATTGCAAGTTTTAGGCTTGTTGCTTTCAGAGCATGCTATTTAATGCAATTATTCAAGCCTGTTGAACAGCAGAAGTATATTTAACACTACACCACTGACGCAGTGCCTTGCCAATTACACTAAACCCTTAAAAATTCCTGTCCCGTTATGCCACACAGTCCGGTCACTGTGGGACACGACGCAGTACATTTTAGCCAGGTAACTCCACAGACTCCCTCCTTTGTTCATGTATACAGATAGGAGGCAGAACGTACAAGTCCATAATGAAGTTTTTCTAATGAACCTGCGTGTTTTGGAGGAGCGTTTTCTGTAGAAAAACACATCTTTAAGAAAGAGACTTAGACCCTGGTAGACTTGCACTCTGGGAGGATTTCTACAGGTTTCACAACAGGGCAAGGTTATTATATTCAACAACAACAACAAAATAGAAACTAGGCTTTTGAAAAAAGTTAACTGAAATCTTTTTGGGAACTTGGAATGCTAAAATAAAAATACAGAGGTAATATCCTCAGTTTTAGTATTAATCTGGTTACATTTGTTACCATAACTTCCTTAATGAGGCTTTGATGAGTGTTTGTGAGTCAACTTGCTTTCAGATAGTTCAGTGTTTCTTCTGTATTGTCTGTTCTGATTTTCCTAAATCTTGCCTCTGTCATGTGTGCGCAGTACAATAAAAGACTAAAAGAAAGATTCAAACTAATTACAAAATTTATTAAATGACATTTGAAAACAAAGGCGCCTGTTTGGAACATGGTGGATTTTAGTAATGAATGAATGCTGGTCCTCATATGACAGCACAGTGTGGATTTGTCTGATCAAAAAGGTTTGGAATCACTGGCCAAAACATCAGTGTTGATAATGCACCGTTGGTTGTTCCCTGATGTCAGATGTTTCTCTGTGAAAGTGCCTCTTTGAGTCTCATGATTCACACAAGGCTGGTGAAAACAAGGCAGGTATTATATACAAGTGAAAACATGACTGCTCAGCAACACTAAATCTGTCTGAGCCTACAGTCTGCTGTAAGATGCATCCTGAAAACAGATAGCCCTGTGGTTTGTTCTAGGGTGCTAAATGGTAAACTTTCAAACACAGTTATTACTGGCACTGTGAGTGTATAATTCGTCCCTCGGGGGAGCTATTTCCACTGCTTTAGTCATCATAGCAGGCCTGTTGCGGTTTTCCAACTCTGAGCATATAGGGTAACACAATTAGAACGAGTCTCTTTCTGCTTTCTCACTTACCAGGGTTGTAGAGATGGAGTCCCTGATGAGCGCGGTGACTCCACGCTCCCCGGCCCCCGCCAAGAAACTATCTGAGGTGGACTTCCGCTCAGGGGCAACCCTGGAGCAGCTGTCAGCACAGGTATCTGAGCTGGTACTACTGGAGCAGGGGGAGTTTGGGGACCAGACTGCCTTAGAGGTCCACACTGCCAAGGACTTCATCTTCAACATGCTTGGTAAAGCAATGCTGCACACTCCCAATTCTGTGGCCCTTCTCGCTTGCTTGGAGAGTTGGCACTAGCAGAGTATATACAGTACTTTCTGACCACTTTGTTAGGCATATCTATTCAACTGATCATTAACACAAATGGGGGAAGAAAGGTGATTTATGTGACGTTGAACATGGTGTGGTTGTTGGTGCCAGACAGGCTGGTCCAAGCGTTTCCAGGGTTTACAGAAAATGGTCCAAAATATCCAGTGAGCAGGTGAAAATAATGTGTTAATGGCAGACAAGAATTTCTTTGAGCCGATAGGAAGGTCAGAGTAACTTAAATAACCACTTGTTACAACCAAGGTATGCAGAAGAGCATCTCTAATCACACAGCTTCAAACCTTGATGCTGAGGGCCTGCAGCAGCAGAAGACCACACCATTGTGCCACACGAGTCTTGGTTTCTGCTGCCAACGTTTGCAGCTGGTGGTGTAATGGTATGGAGGATATATTCGGGTCACGCTTTGGCCCCCCAAGTTGAGCATTTTATAAATGCCACAACCTTCCAGAGTATTGTTGCTGGCCATGTTCATCTGTACCATTTTCTGATGGCTGCTTCTAGTCGGACAACGTGTCGTATCACAAAGCTCAAATCATCACTAACTGGTCTTTTGAAGCGCAGATCTCAGTCCAACAGAGCACATGTGGGATGTGGTGGAACAGGAGATTTGCATCATTCTTATTTCCAAGGAATCACCACATGCTTAATTTGGCGCAGGTTTTATGCCAGTTGCCCTTCCTGGCACAGCCCCTTCCCATTTATCTGCCAGCTTAAGCAGTACACTTGCTGGTGAAGCTGGGTGTGTGTTTCCTCCCGGCCTCGAACTGGGGATCTTTCACAATAAAATGTATTAACTGCTGCACCACGGAGCCATGCAGCATCGATGTGCAGCTGACAGGTGTGCAGCAGCTGCACGATGCTGTCATGGCAATATGGACCAGAATCTCTGAGGAGTGTTTCCAGGACCTTGTTGAATCTGTGGTCACGAAGGCAAAGTCAGGTCGAACCTGTCCAGCAAGTGTACTTAAACCAGGCTTCACTTTGAAGGTCTTAGAATTATTCTTTTATTATTCTATTACCAAGAGTGTCATTTTGTCTTCTGGATGTTGCAGTGTAAATATATCATAGACTGTGTCATCGATTAAACAGCATGGGACTTTAATGCAGTACAAGCCTCTGGGATAGTAGTTTTTGTATTGCCTGTACTTGAACTTGAATAGGGTTTAATATGATGTCAGCAAAGCGTGTGTACATTTATTCACTGAGGGCAGTGTGACTGTGAGAGCAGTCTTCTTAGCAACGCCCCGCTCTGATCATCTGGACTTTGCCCAGTACAGTCACACCATTGCTTTGTTGGCTCAACATGCAGTGAGCTGTGCTGGCACTCACTGTACACTTTGTGAAAAATATTGGCTAAAGCCATCAGATTTTCCCGTCTCTGTGTTCAGCTGCGGTCGCAGGGTTTAGTGCATCAGAAGGCTCTCGACTTTCACACCACGTGAAAGGATTCTTTTTCATTTCGTGACTCATGTTGGGAGCCAGCGTGTAGGAAAATAATTAACAGCATCAGCCTGGTCTGTGATGCAATCGTAGACCAGGTACAGCATGTTTAATTTAAACGTCCGATAGACTCCGGGGCTCCAGTCGGTCTGAGATTAAAATCAAGAAAATATTTGCTGCCGTGTGTCTAAGATTGCTAGAATAAAGTAAAACTTTACAATATTATTTCTGAATTATTGTAAAACAGCTTCTCACATGTGGAACATTATTTCCTGTCGCTGAGCCTGGCCTTTCTTTCATCTCAAGATTCAGCGTGCAGACACCTAAAGGTCATAACATTTAGCGTGCACGTGATAAATGTTGATGTTTGTCTGTTTCTTGCTTTGGAAATGTGAAAAAGGGAGCGAGAGAGGCAGCAGGAACTTTATTTCTCACTCTCAGCATGAAGAGAAAGTAAAGCACTCTGTATCAGCTGGAAGGCCCTGAGTCAGGCTTAACCTTGCTCCTGTTCACTCGTGGATGATTTAGCCTTTATCACAAGTGGGCAACTAATGTCACGTACTCACATTTATGGAGCACTTTTCTAGTCTTACTGACCACTCAGAGCACTTCAGAGCGTAAGTCACATTTGAATCACACATTTATACAGTGTGCTGTTCTCCACAGTTGAAGCGTTTCTTCCACTTCATGTCTGTGGCCAATTTCGAATCAGCTGTTAAGCTAACGAGCATGTCTTTGGACAGTCGCAGGAAGCCGGAGCACCTGGAGAAAACCCACACAGGCAGAACATGCAGGCTCCACTCTCTTTCATAGTCTTGCAGGTAGTTTTTATGGGTGTAAAACAGAAGGTGGAGAATCCTAACTTAGAGTTGCACAGGCTAAGCTTTGAGCCGACGTGTGTTCTGTGCTGCTTCACTGGCGCTCTCAAAGTGCTCCGTGCTGCTGTGCATCAGCAGTGGTCCTGCAGGGGCACACGTGTAATTCTGCATGTATTAAACCTGAGCGTACAAAGAAAATGACCAATAACAAACAGCAATCCTCAGCTCAGATAGTACTTAATAATACGCTGCATAATAAGTTGTGAAAACTGCAAATCAAAGGCACATCTCCATATGCAGACACAGTGTTGAATGGGGCGACTGCACTGTTAAATAGCTGCATATTTTAGGCCTCATGAAGGACTTAGAAAGCATTTATTTGGATTTTTAAAACCGTGCACTTGAGGTTTAAAGTTTGTCACCCAGTCGTACATGTGAATGAAGCACATCTCATACATTGCATGTATTTGCATCATGCTCCCGAGGGCTGGCTTTGCTATAAGGCTCACAATGTGTTTTTTAGCAAGAAGTGAAATGGCTTTGTTTGTCCAATAGGTGGCACTCTCCTCCCTCCCAGCTGTCATCCTCTCGCCGTCTCCTGTCACTCACTCTCCTAAAACGAGGCATGTTTGGCCAGAAAGTTATACACACACACACACACACACACACACACACACACACACACACACACACACACACACACACTTCTTTATCCCATATGCATTTTTATTACTAAGTTTTCCATTGCTGTAAATCCTCTTGTTAGTCCGCAGAGATGCCTGGCTCACCCAGAATTACTATTCCTGTCGAATCAGTACTGTAGCATCGCTTGACATACAGCTCCTCTAAGTTTCAAGGCTTCGCCGCCTCTGAGCTGAAATAGCTCCATCAAACAGGCTGCTTCACCCAGGGAGGAATCACACGAATCAAAATGGAAGCCGGGCCCGTTTTTATCATTTTATTGTGTCACCAGCACACAGGCAGCTGTTCTTTTTTTTCCGCGTAAAAGCTTTTCCTTTTGTTCACTTCTTATTTTTCTACGATCCTGCCGCAAAGCCCTCTGCTTTCCTCTTTGCTCCCACTCTCTTGGCTGAGAATCTCTCTCTGACGCTCTTTTTAGTCTTTTGCCTGCATAATCACCAATGGTTTGCTAGTGTTTTCATAGCCTGTGCCTCACCACCCGCTGTGACAGCTCCAACTGTTTATGTAAAGAAAAGAGAGAAAAAAAAAAAAGTTTGGCACTTTCCAACCGAGGGAGACAGTTTGTGTTCGAGGAATGCGAAGTTAAGTATGCAGCGGTAGCCATATTAGCAGCTCTCTGCCTCTCAAGACCCTGCGGAGGAGGAGAAACGGCGCTGCAAAGCAAACGTCTTGATGGAGGGGCCTTGTTAAGGCATGCCGGCCTGCTGTTGGAGGGGTGCTGCAAAGGTGTGGGCATGCATGTGTGTGTGTGTGTAAGCTGCACATGAGTGGCTTCGCTTCTGTTTTTTCGCCAGCCTTCTCTAAAGTTTGAGCTGCAAAGGGATCCCCAGTGGGATTTGCGCACTGTCAGAAAAAAGGACCGAGAAAAGAGATTAAACTCTTACGCGCACACATGCACCCAGTGATTTCCCTCACAGTGTGACAGATCCAAGAAGAGGCCCTTATTTACCCAGCATTTGAGTAAATACTGTGGTTTTGCCTCCAGGCAACAGTGGTGGTGGTGGTGGGGTGCTACTGTGTATATCTTTTGAAAAACAAAAGTGTGAAATAGAGCCACACTGTCGGTGGATCTGGTGCCGGGCCCAGTCACACTCTCAAGCCAGCTTCTCACATCTTAAAGTTTGTTAGCCAGCTCGAGGGAGTTTAGTTCAGAGTTCATCTTCCCCCTGATGTCAGGGAGAGGGAACACTTTTGATCCGAGTTTAAAAAGTCATCAGTGTTCTTTGGCGCTGGCCCAGATTCTGACGATTTTATCCTGAATCTCATCTTTTCAAGGTTGAGATTTTTACATCGCATTTGAATATTTCTGATTTTGATTTGATTGATTTTATTTTTTAAAACAACCGTCTGCGTAGTCACCACTGTGGTTTTTAGCAGTGTCCAATCCACAGCACTGTCTGGTTGGTTTCATGTCACGACTTATGTCGTAACACTAAAAGGGCATTTGCAGACAGGTGTGGTGGTCGATATTGCTGAAGCTGCTGTATCACAGTCACCTCTTTTCTGACTTGATGCCTTTAGGAATCGTTCCACGTTACGACAGGTGTGAGAACCAATTAAAAACCAAAAGTCCCGTTGGGCAGGGTCTAAGAGCTGCGTTTGCCTATCCTTGGTGCTCCTTGCAGTAGTGATTTGCTGGCTTTTTGACCGTGGAAGCATTTCTGTGCAGTGTCTTCTGAATAGAGGCAACGTTTAAACGTACCCCCATTGACCCAGTTACACTGAAATGCCTAAATAATTAAATTTGTTCCAGTTATAGGTATCATCTTAGCTATTAATAATTAGTATCGATATCACCCCTAAAAAAACATAGCATGGCTGTCCTAGCATACACCAGACCTTTACTTTTTCCTAGTTGCTACAGTAACCTCCACTTCTTGCCTACGACAGCTGCTTTGCTGCTATTTTTCACACTTAGACTACTTGACTGTGTCCATTTGAGTGATAAGTGGAGGTAGTTAGACTGAGCAGGGTGATCAGTGCCCGAGTTTCTTTCTTCCAAGTCATCGGAAGGATAAGCTGCCACAGGACTCTAGAACAGTGGAGACGAGTTCTCTGGAGTGATGAATCACGGTTGCCGGGAGAACCGTACCTGTCTGACTGCACTGTGCCAAGTGTAAAGTTTGGTGGAGGGGGGATTCTGGTGTGGGGTTGTTTTTCAGGAGCTGGGCCCGGGCCCTTAGTTCCAGTGAAAGGAACTCTTGGTGCTTCAGCATACCGACTTTAACAGTTTGGGGGTGGCCCCTTCATGTTGCAGCACATAAATCAAGGTCCATAAAGACATGGATGAGTGAGATTGGTGTGGAAGAACTTGACTGGCTTGAACAGAGTCCTGACCTCAACCTGATAGAGGAAGAATGGTCATATATTTCCAAAAATACTAACTAAACTTTGAGGAAATCCTTCTCAGAAGAGCTGAAGCTGTTATAGCTGCAAAGAGTGAACCAACATCATATTAACCCTAAGGATTAGGAGTGGGATGTCTCTCTAGTTCACATGTGTGTGAAGGCAGATGAGCGAATACTTTTGATAATCTATTGTATGCTCCATTAATTATTTACTGAACCTCTTATTAATATTTGAGAATCTGGAACGAGCGACATTTTCGGTATTTCTGCTGGGGAAAACATCTGTAAATAAAAGATGGATGTGGCCCCTGTGATGTCTCCCACTTGTTTTTGGACTCCACATTTTGATGCCTCAGTGTTAGTCTTTTGGCTGTGGCCATGGTGGGTTTTCAGGAGCAGGAAGTGACCATATGTGGATGAGATATTAAAGTGCTAAGATATCAGCTAATGCTAGCAAACCTCTTTAACGAGCTTCATCTATCATCTTTGCTACTGCAGTGCACACATACTGTCATTAAAAGTTGTTCAATTAATGAGTGAAGTGTAAAGATATCAGAATAATGGAGATTTAAAAACATTTTTGTTTGTTCATGAGCCAGTTCTGCCCACGTTATCAGGCCTGTTGTTTGATCTTCATCCTCTCTAAAGAAAAACAGAGGTGTGAGCCAGAGCGCGGTTGCTCAGTGCTAGGAAAACTGTTAGCTCACCAGAGCTGAAGCGCAGACTACTCTGACAGATGTACGCCACAGCACACTGTCTTATTTGTCAGGTAATTCCATTAAATTTGTTCCAAAACGCCACAGTAGGTTCACGTCTAATTTTAGCTGGTAGCACACAGCTCTTGGGTACAGCTGCCCCTGTCAGCAAACCTGTCGACTGAAGCGGCCGTGCTCCCGACTTTAAGCCTTACAAGGATGCAGATGGATGGAGGAAAAAAAACAAAACAAAACAAGCAGTGTGCAGTTGTTCTGAAGGGGGAAACTATCCATAGAGACTGAAACTGTTTTTCTGTCAGGATGTAAACATGTTTATTTCATTGCTGATTGCTGAAGCTGGGCATTTTAATATGGAAGACTGTAGGGGCTCACTCTTTTGGAGCCAACCTCATGTGGCCACTAGAGGACCTTCATTTTTGGCACTGCTGTATTGGCCTAATTTTTTTTTTTAGCCCTGGAGGTTGTTGCTTGTTTACAAAGTAATATTAACTGATTAATTTGCTGTCAGTTGACTAATCTGTTTATTATTTAATAATATAGTATTCTTGAACAAGGACCTTAATTACATTTGTCTGAAGATCTTAAAGCAGCCTGAAACAGCCTCTTTAATATACAGGAATGGCCTTGATTTTTCAGATATTAAAGCTGTAGTAACACGAGCGTAAACATGGACCTTTCTACTTAAAATGGTGTATGTTTTCATATCTTTCAGCTACTAGATACAGAGATCAGCGTATTTTCTTATCTTGTATTTCTCCCTTTTCACAGTTGGGCAGCAGCAGCATCCAAAAAGCACGTTATTTTTCTCGAATGCTTTAATATTGTGTGCATTTATCTGGCACTGAATTTCTCCTCTCAGACTTTGCAGCAGTTTTACATACTTTCACATGCTGTGATGCATATTTTATTTTGTGAGGGGCTGGAGGAAAAAAAACATCCCCTTTTGGTTTAATTTGAGGACGCCAAAATAGCAGCTTTAGACTCTTGGGAAAGCAGCTCGTTCGGATCCAAGCGGTCTGCCGCTCCAGCCTGTGAACGCCGGTTTCCCTGCCTCATCGGAGGAGCCGCGCTGCGATGCTCCGGGTCCAGCTGCAGCTTTTTTAATTGCACGCTTGAACTGGTGGCCCACATGGGCTGTGCTCTCTAATTCTTTGTTAATGCCATTTTGTATTTAAGAGCCTGTCATCATTCATTCTTGGCAGGTATGTGCGAATCGCGGCAATGCAGCCGCCAAAGATGAATGAAATATTTGTGTTTGATTAGTTAAGCTTGGTTTCTGTTCACTTTCCATGCCCTCGGGGCCCGGCAGTGTCAAGCAGCGCGGAGGAACAGCATCTTACCTGCCACAAGTGATAGTCATTGTTGACAGCTTGTTCTGGCACATTGTAGCTTCGAATCTAAATTATCGGAAAGCCGGCGTGTCAGTGAAGCTGACACCAAAATACTAAATTGTTGATGTTCACAGCCTGTCCTAGAAGAGGCTCTAACAAATCAGCCGACAACTGTCTGCATTCTGTGACTGAACATGGCCACAGACATCATTCATTATAATTTGACTTGTATTTATCGTGTTAAATAAGAAATACTCTGACACTGCGTGACATTATCTGCCCGTTTCAATAACTGTGGCTGACACTCTAATTTTTGCTCCTTCGTAATAACACTTGAAGAATTCCTGAGGCTAAGGAAAGTGAATAATTTGGGCAGTAGCTGTCAGCTGATAACAATATTTAAGGATTTTGGTGCAGCTATATGAGGCGCTGGAATATCTTTAAAAATGTTTGACGCACACCTCGCTCACATGCTCACAGAGAGTTTTTCTTAATGAGCATTGGAGGGCACTGACTGAGAGAAAACAACCTCTTCCTTTCAAACAGTTGAATATTCGCTGTTCATATTTTCTCCTAATTTGACTCATTTAATTTCTGCCTTCATTAATTGTCTCAAATGAGCTCCCGCCTTTGCTTCAAACGAAGACATTCAAGCAGCAACATTTCCAAATACAGGGCGCGATGGATGGAGTGACTAAGCCTTCATATAAAATTCAGTGAGTGTGACATTAACCGACACACTGAACCCGTTCGTGTGGAACTGCTCAGCCATTGTGACGCAAAATCCGAGCAGGGACTGTGGAAGACCTGGGAAAAAGAGCTGAATATATTACTCTGGGACTGATGTTGAATATGATCCAAGGAGGCAGCCGAGCTTGTGCTGGGTTTGTTTTGCGTGTTAATAGGCTTCTAGAGTTTGTCATTTATGCAGCGGTATGCAGTTATTTGATGTGTCAGTTTATGAAGCTCCTTTGCTTCCTGACTGCTTGCACTTCTGAATGTATGGTGCCAATATAGGGGGATTTAGGTCATTATTAACACAATTAAACATGCTCATGCAACTTTTTCCATGCATTAGATACTATTTCTTTCCAGTGTTTGAACACAATGTTATGTAACTTAATAATGACACCTGGTAACAGCCTGTGGACTGATTTCTGCTCTCAAGATACATTTTCTGGATGAATCTAATGAAAAATGTCCATTAGATTCTAACAACAACAAATGACCGGCTCCCAGCGAATGAGCCAACACGTTAAGGTTAGCCAGCTAGCTGCTACATTTGGTATCAAGCATGTTGGCTGTGTTAGCCACAATAAAACAAGTTTTATGTAATGAAACCTGTCTGGCCAAATGAGACTTTGTTCGTTGGGGAGATAACTGTGTGTCAAAATAGCAGTGTTTCATTAATAGTGCAGCTTTTTGAGTTTTGGGGATCTGACTTTTGTTTTTTTTCTTTCAGTTAATGTTAGCTATGCTAGCCTGCCCGCTAACACCATTAATAAACTGTATGCTCACTGGCCAGCGAGTTACCAAGTAATTTTTCCATAGTCTTCTGTAGGACTGGCAGTTTTATTTTGCAGCTCTTACAGGTGAGGCAGGTGGCAGTAGGGTTTCTGTTCAGTGCAGCTTCACTCGGCAGAATGAAGAAGCTGCTGTATGTAAAGGTCCGTTCAGTAAAAAGCACCATACGGCCTCCTGTCCTACAACAAAAATCATGGCATAGCCAGTAATCTACACTTTATGGGTTAAAATACTCTCCTCACACTAAAGAAACACAAACTGAGCAACAACAACAAAGACACCTATATTACAAATAATGTGACTGTACATTTTTGTGTGTCACACAGCTGCAGATATTCAAAAACAAAACTAAAACAAAGTAATGTGCTTTCACACTGGCTTCCTGTTTGAGACCTGGAAGCTGCATCCATCTTTCATTCTGTCTGTGCAGTATAAGTTATTCTGGAGTGGATAATGTTGGCTAATTCTTTCAGATTTTATAACTTTCCTGAGCATTTTAGTTATTTTATTGGTTAATTTTCCTAACTAGCTATCGCCAGTTTTGTTCAGCATATCTGTAGGTAACAATATGTCTGCCAAAATCTTGTTTTAGATTGAATGGTGTTTTTTTAGCTTGCCAAAAAATTTGAAAAACAAATTCAGATTCATTCAGCAATAGCCAACATGAGCGCAGTTAGCCAGCTAGCTTTAACTTAGGTATGCAACTTGTCCTACCCAAGTAAGTTAACTTTGTTAGTGATTATTCTGATACTCAAGCATACAGCATATATGCCATACATGTCATAGCTGTACAAGATACATGATGGTGCATGCTTTCAAGATGCATGTCTTTTGCATGGAGTTCAAGCACAAGCTGTGAGGTGCTGACTGCAGTTCATTTAGCTGCTGTGGGTGTCATTAATAACAGTTATCTGGATGTTACACAGACTGGAGCAGCCAGGCCTTGAACCCCCACGACCCTGGATAGGATAAGCAGAAGAAAATGGATGGATGTTACACGAAGCTCCTTTGTGAGAGTTAATTGATAACTGAGGAGAATCACCTCTTCAGCCCATGTTTTAGTGGATAACCACCGTCTTTATGTGGTTTCTCGAACAAATGAGCCTCACTGCTGCTCTAAAATGTAAAAGTAAAACTGCAGCCTGGCTTTTTCCCCCCTTGGTGATAATTGCCTGTCATTTAGCGGGACATGGTATCACCAAGTAGCTGGCATCAAAGCAGCAATGTGGAGCTGGAACACACTGACAGCTTCTTGCATCCCCTCTCTGCAGGTGGTTTCAGACACACCATGTCTGCCATCACTCTCAGCCCTGTTACTTGCTCCTATTAATCGCATCCCCCTCTCTCTAACACACACACACACGCACACACACACCTGGCTCAGTGATGTGAAACATCCCCTCCAATCAGATTAAATTGGAACTTCTCAATTCCTCTCCTTCTGAAAGCCCTATTTTGGAGCTAATCTCCTGACTCGATATGAATTCATAAACAGTGCGGCGTCGGGATGGCTCACCTTTCAGCGGCGGGGCTGTCTCGGATTAATCCCGCTATTAGCGTGTGAGGTGAGGCTGCGAGAAGCAGCAGTTGAAAGGCAAAGATAACATCCAGGTTGAGACTATATTAGTCAGGAGTCATTTGTAACGGATTGAATTGCTCCTCGTGGGATGTGGCTGCTTTTAAAATGATTTTCATGGCATTCTCTGCAGCAGTATTAGGATTTTATTGTCTGGAATAACAGGTCACACAGAGGTAGAAGATTCAGAAAAAAAAAAATCCCCTAGACACAGATGACAACCCCTCCTGCTACTCTACAAAGAGCCTCAAATAAGAACTTGGATGTGTCCCAGAAGCATTTACAATGGAAATGGCTGCTTTAATGGTTAGTTTACAATATGTGAATAGAGCGCTTAAACACGGTAATAGTGTAATTATATGTTTATGTCGTGATTTATAGTTACAGCAGTCAGTAATGGTTAAAGCAGAGGTGTCAAACATTAGGCCCGGGGGCCAGAACCGGCCCCTCAAAGACTCTGATCCGGCCCGCTGGATGATGAAATCCCTGTTTTTGTCACTACTATAGAATTAATTTTTTTACGATGGCTTCACAGTAAAACTAAATTTAAAAAAGACATTTTCTGTTTTTTCTACAATTACAGGACAGTCTGGACAAAGAACTACCAGAACTTTTTTCTGTAGTTTTACACATTTCTTACAATTCAAGCTCAAACAGTGGTGCTGACAGATGACTCTGTCGTATAAAAACATTACATACAGATTTTTTTCTTATATTCAGATATCTCTGGGATTCAATATGCTGTTGAACTTGTGTACAGACAGAAAGGAGGTTTCTCTGGTCTGACCCAGTGAAGACTGAAGTGAGCTGCATGTGGCCCACAGTGCAAAATGAGTTTGACACCCCTGGGTTAAAGTATTAGTGTCCCTTTGGGCTATTTGCTGGAAAGCATGGATGTGAAACAGGAAGTTGTAAATGCTCAGGGAGATGCTCGTATGGACCTCGCAGACACCATCGTAGGCGTTACACGTTGAGGAATTTCATGCGTGAAACTTCCTGCGGATAAATAAACATTAAAAATAAACGTTATCACTAGCTTTACCTACATCTCAGTTGTTAGTGCGGCCTAGTTTTCAGCGCACTCGGTTTCAGATCCTCTGCTCTCACAGCTACAACACACAGGGATCCTCGGTTTATTTTAGAGGAATCACATTTTCCGGAGAGATTTGCGGAGCTATTTTGGGAGCGTATGGCACCGTAGAGGTGTGTGGCAGAGTATTCCTGCTCTGCCGCGGCTGTGAGTGAAGACGCCGTTCCCGTGCTGCCTGTGCTCTGCTGCAGGGGGGCTCTCCCAGCAGGATGTCTTTGTGCTGTAGCTTTGTTCTGAAACCTGAATGCACCATTGTGTAGTGTAGGGAAGAGTACTCCTTTTTGAATGTGTCTGATTGTGTCTTTACTCTCTAAAAGTATACTGTTTGAAAACTTAGGCATTGTTCATTTCAAACGCAAGATGTCAGTTTTGAATTGCTCTGTTTAGTATGCGAGTCCATAGTGCGCTGATGCAGTTCAATCAATGTGTGCTAATATTACATGCTAATGTGTTCAGCTGTTGACAACGATGGGTGACAGTGACAGAATAGAGCTGTAGTAGAAATAAATAGTCTATTGATTTTGAAATCGTAGTAAATTCGTTTTTTTTTTGTAAGAAATGAAATGTTTATGATATTTATTCTTATTTTCAGGCAGGGACTTGACTGAAGGGGTACGCTGCCCTGCTGAATGTATTGTAAAGTAAGCATGTATGTAAATGCATTTGGATCTCAGAGTTTGAACCACGTCACCTAAGTCTCTTTTATCATAGTGAAAAGTGTATCCCTGCATGCCCACACTTCTTCTTTCAGTCTCCAAGCCCCTCCAGAAGCTGCTACTTGGCAGCCATATTGAAATGTCTTGTTTGGGTTTATTTAGAAGTATTAAGTTTAATTTCACTGTTCACAGAGACTAAAAACATTACTGTGAGCTTGTGCAATGAACTTAGGATCTCATTGCCCTTGAAATGGTTGCTTTGAAGATGATCTGCAGACACTCGTAGTCAAATGTGACCTTGGTGGTGGTGATGAGACCACTGTAAGATGGAGTCAGTTTGCTGTCACAATTGAATTTAATTGAATTTCTCTCACATGCTCTTCATTTGGCCCCTCATTCAGGACTAATTTGCCTTAGGAGGCTCTGCCAGGTGGCAAAAGCCCCCCGGATGTTATAGCCCCTGGGAGACACAAATCCCTCCGCCCCAGTAAGGTGTGATCTAAAGAGTCAATAAATAAATGAACATGACTTTAATATCTGAAATAAATGTTGTCATTAATGAAATTATATAATGTGATATAAACTGATATTTCCACTTTAATTTACAGTCAGGTTCATTAGAAAGGCGACATGACAGTTTTCATAATAATTGCTTCTGTACTTCACCGCAGACAGAAATTTAATTATTTCAGCACGGCGCGGGGTGTTAGCGTTAGCATGCTAATGCTAACGCTAACCGCTGAGCCAGTGTAATCCTCAGCCCGGTGCAACGCCGGCCGATCAACCGCTGGCTAGCAGCCTGATTCTTTATTTATTTATTACATTTTAATATTGTATTCATATTCCTTTTTGACAGTATTTTCAGCTAAGTGCTCAAGTTTCCAGCAGTTTGACTGGATGCATCCATGGCATCAATCGTTCGAGAGGTCAAACGATGTCCTCACAGTGCCCTGAATAAAAATATGCAAAGAAAATAAAGAAATAAAAAACATTTAAACTGGAAATATAATGGAAAAAAGACAAATAAATAAATTGGAATATTTTATTAATATTTTATTTTTTTAATATAAGCGATCCCTTTATCCCTTTATTAGTCCCACAGTGGTGAAATTTCAGTGTATCAGTGGTATTGCACAGGACACAATAAGATAAGAAGTATAAGGGGTAAGATAAAAAAATAAATAAAAAAATATAAAAAATTCAGGAGGTAGGGTATACATTTTATTCATAATTGATTTGGGTAGTTGTGGGCCTCCGTATATTCGATATTCAGCAATATTGTTTCCTCCCGTAAACACCACACTTCAGTAAAATGAGCAGCAGGTGTGTTTTCCATGGCTTACTGTAAGTATCCCAGTGGCGGACAGACAGCATCTGTTAAAGTGGAAACGCTGGGCGGAGGCGTGTCAGGCGGGCTTTACTGCTACCGCACACTGAGAGATGTAGAGAAGCCAGCTGCCATCAAACGGTCATTTCACAGACTCAGAATCGAGTCGAGGGCAGAAACAGTTCTTAACGAAATACTTCCCTCTAATAGAAATCTACATTCAGAGACATTTCTTATAGGATTAGGGTTAATCCGAGGATGTGAAACCAGCCCAGACTGTCTCCATTTCAGTTCTCTTCTCAGACTCGTACGTGCGCCTGCAGACTCACACACCACAGTGTTACTGTGTGTGTGTGTGTTCACGTGCGCCTGTCGATTTGAGAGTCTGGTATTAAAAAGTAGATTGTGTTCTTTGGAGCAGCCTCAAACTTCCCGCATCCAGCGTGGAGACTGAAGAGGCCTCGTTAATTGATGCAGTTTCTCCTCTGTGCTCTGGTCTCTAAGCGAAGCCGCAGAGATAAGATGCGTT
>VOQJ01038486.1:0-28342 GCA_015052665.1 Apistogramma diplotaenia | reverse complement strand
CCCCCCCCTCCACCCCACCCCCAGCCACCCCCCCCCCCCCCCCGTGTGATCTGACATGTCCAAAAGGTCACTCCAAAATATAAATATCATGAAAAAAATTTCACGTAACATCCAATAAATGAGGGTGGGGTGGGGGGGATGAATGAGCAGCATCCTAAATACTAGAGGGAGAAGAGAAGGAGGGGGGCAGCTGGGCGAGGAGGACAGCTGGTGGTCAGTGGCTCATTGGACACATATGCATTTAAAGTATTTTCAGAACAGGCTGGCACTCCCCTTATGCTGCCTTTGTGAGCATCAAATAGATATAGAGGCACACAGCTCTGACTGTGGCGTAAGCTTGTGATAATGTGTGTCTCTGTAACAGGAAACTCAGCCTGTATCACAGAGGAAACTGCATCACCAACTCAAATGAAAGAGGAGGGCTGCATCTGTTCTCCGATATGAAATGAATTAATCAAGGATGTTTAAAGCTGGCACAGGTTACGTGAAATGATTCCTGACTTTTTTCCCATGTGGTGGCACCCCTTACACACATTTACAACCACACACAGATCCAAAAATATTCCACCTTGAGATGTGACAGTCTGCAGAGCAGTGTTTTGTTTTGTCCACAGAGCTGTAGTCATGCAGGCAAAGGCTGCGTCCAGAATCGCTCTCTGACATCAGCCAGTCACCGCAGGTGCAGGTGTGGCCTGATCGTGCTCCGTGAAGGGAAGGACCAGAGTAGAGAAAGCCAAGCCCAAAGCTTGCCAGGGAAGGAATTTCAGGCCCTGCAGTTTTGTCCTCCTTGTCGTTCTTGTAGCTCCTTCATGAAAACAAGCACACTTTTTCAATTTTTTCTTTTTTTTCCTTTTTCTTTTTGATCTGGGGAGCATCTGCCTCCCGAACTGGACGTATGACATAAAGAAATGTGCACAGTTTGTATATGCGCACGCAGGCCCACACACCCACACACACACTCACACACACACACACTTGTGATAGACTGCTCTACATGTACAGAGTGCTGGAGAAGCAAACCAGGAGTCTTTTCAGCAGCATGGGCCGAGAGGCTGCAAGGCCAGATGTCCGTCCTACATATGAGGCCTGGGGGTCTTTTGTCCTTGTGCTGTCACTGTAAGTCACACAAACCCCTCCTTGTGCTGTCACTGTCATGTCACCCGCCACCCATACACCCAAGCCCCCCGCCCCCCCTGATGTGATGAACGCACTCATCGCAGCCGGGGCTCCAGCCTCGGGTGCAGGCAGAGAGCACATCCTAGCGACTGCTGTTCTTTATGGCTTCCTTTGCAGCTACAATCAGGGGCGTCAGGCTGGATAGAGGCTTCGCCAACTTGAGGAAAGAATGCTGCAAATATAAAGAATTTAAATTTTTTAAATCTATGTTTCCAAAAGAGGCTGCAATATTGTAAACATAAAAGTATGACCATTAAAGGAAACAAAAGAATAGATTTACTGTAGAAAATGATAATGCTTGTCATCATTAACTAGTGGATTCAAGAGTAAATTCAACATTTTTCAGTACAGTTACATGTATTTATTTACCAGATTTAACAGATTGTTAAATGTGGTTTTATGCTGGGTGGAACAGTAATAGGAATTCTGGCTTGTTTACGGCACATCACCCTCACAGTCGGGCATATCTGTCCAAGTACAGCAGATTTCGCAAATCTCAGTTTTTACCTGGAGCAACTCCTTGGCAGAACCTCTGCGGTCCACATCCATCTCCAGGCAGCGGTTCAGGAAGTCTCTGAACACAGATGACAGTCTCTCTGGGTTCTGCAGCTCTGGAGTCCCGTTGGTTGCTATCAGGTAGAGCGCCTGGAAAGATGGTTGGGATTAAACATACAGGTTCGATAGAAAAACAAGTCTGAATATTTTGTCTCCATGTATATTCTAAGACCACTGGACACCCCTTGTTGTGGCTGCACTTTGTCTCTTACCCTGAGTGGATTTTCATTCAGATAAGGCGGTTCTCCCTCCACCATCTCTATCGCCATGATTCCCAGAGACCAGATGTCCACTTTGGGGCCGTAAGCTTTCCGAGTCACCACCTCTGGTGCCATCCAGTAGGGCGTTCCCACCATCGTGCTGCGCTTGTTTTGCTCGGGAGTGATCTGGGCGCAGAAGCCGAAGTCGGCTGCAGAGAAGCGCGTGACCAAGAGGGAGGGGAGAGAGATGCAGGTGTGTTTAATATTTTTTAGTTAATTCCACTAGTCTATGATTTAACATAGAACAATACACAGATACAAAGATAACATTATGACCACCTGTCTAATTCTGTGTTGGTCTGCCAGAACAGCCCTGACCCCTTGAGGCCTGGACTCCCACAGACCCCTGAAGGTGTGCTGTGGCATCTGCACCAAGATGTTTGAAACAGATCCTTTAAGCCCTGTAAGTGGTGAGGTGGGGCCTCCTCGGATGGGGCTTGTTTGTCTATCACTCTGACTGCAATCTGGTCCCTGTCAAACTCACTCAAATCCTCGTGCTTGCCCATTTAGTCAGCGGTCATAATGTTATGCTTGATCAGTGTATCTCTAAACCCGATCATGCTCCACGCTAAAGTCAGACGTAAATTTTAATGAACCAGAAAGTGAAGCCTTACTCAGTTTGACGGATCCGTCCATACCCAGGAGGATGTTGTCACTTTTTATATCTCTGTGGATAACCTGGTTGGAGTGTAGAAAGTCCAAAGCTTGAAGACACTATGAAGAGAGAAAAATAACACACACGATCAACAGCTGCACCCACAAAAGGAAGCCCGTGACTGTGTAGAGAGTCACAGATGTGGTGCCACTGCACTGCTGATCTGAACTTGGCTTCTTACCTCTCTGCAGACTGCTGCAATCTGGCCTTCGTCCATGCAGGTCTCAGTCACTACATCTGTCAACGAGCCTCCAGCCAAATACTCCATCACCACCCAAAGCTCGTCTCCTACCAGGTAACTAATAAAAGAGGGGAAAAAATCCAGTGTATTTGATATTTAATTGACAAATCAAGTCTTGACAGTTGGACAGAAAATGAGACAAGAGAGCCATCTACGACAAGAAGCAGGTGCTCCAGCATGTTACTGCTAGCTGTGGACAAAGGCACAAAGAAAGAAAGAAAGAAAGAAAGAAAGAAAGAAAGAAAGAAAGAAAGAAAGAAAGAAAGAAAGCTGAGTGGTGAGTGCTTTTGTTGAATTGTTGTCGTTTTACAACAGTAGGTGGCAGTAATGCATCTTATGATGCTTAGAAACCACCTTTTAAAAAAAAAAGAACAGCAAGAGGAGGAACAAATGAAGAAGAAAAGGATCTGAAAAGGAGGCTTGGAGGATTTCTTAATGTCACTATGGCAACAGTCACACATACGAGGCCAAAAATCACTACAGTCCACTGCAGTTCAGAGAGGACTTGGAAAGACCACAAATCAGCTGCTGTTGGCAAATTTACATTCATGCGCTCGTATCGCTGAGTGAGTTTACTTACGTTAGAACTCGGAAAGTTTTTGGAAAACAAAACTTTACAAAATGTTTTCCATGCTGCATCAAAAACTAGAATAACTATGCCAAACACTCGTTAATTTTGTGTGTTATGTGAGTGATATAAAGTAAGGACTTTGCAGTTGCCAAAACATGTAGGAATCCATTTAAAAAATCTCCACTATGATCCATCATCTCATCAGGGTACAGCCCAGCGTTAACTGTGCAGTGTGAAGAAATTAAGAAACTGCTTTCCAGTGAATCAGCCTGGTAACAACACATGTACAATTGATAGACAATAATTAGGGGATTTCCAGGGAGATACACATGAGGTTACGTGTAAGTTCGGGGGTAAGGTTTCAGAAGGGTTTATGATGCACGTACATGCAGATTTATTGCAGAAGCATAAATCTCACTAAACTGAATACATTTTCTATGGATATCTGTGACTGCTTATAAAACGTACCTGTCAAGGTAGTTCACTATGTTGGAGTTTTTGTTTTCCCTCATCACCAAGATCTCATTGATGATCAACTCTTTCTTGGGCTGCTGCTGCAAGTTCATCTGTTTAATGGCCACCTAAGAAAGCAGACGAGACATTCTGGGCTCAGAATAAGTTCCGCGGATGGTTTAGAAAAGAAAAAGGATGTTAATGTTGTAAAAGACAATCTGCCGTACCTCTTGGCCAGTTGCTATATCGATGGCAGTGTACACAGTGCCGGACGCTCTGTGAAACACAAGCTCAAAATTACATCAACAGTCCAACTCTGAAGACTTTCTACATTATTTAGAGACACTGAGACTCAAAACATGAAGCGTGACAAGAAGCTGTCATTCAATTTGATGTAAAGTGGACACAGTTGCAGAAAGGCCTGTCTGCATCCATGGCAACATCACTTTAGGTTTGGGTCAGTTTGAAAGAGACGCTGATGTTTCTTCTCTGTTGAGGTCCATGTTGAAATCACAGAGTGGTCAGAACAGGACGTCCAGGAAGCGATCTAAATGTAGCAGCTGCACTGGAAACTGTCTGGATGTGCCAGAGCAGATGACCCTGAATGTGAGTTCATCCAAATTTTAATCAGGTAAGATTTTTTTCTCTTTTTTTTAATAATCATAATTTAGAACTTTTTCACCAAATCTCATAAAAAAGCTTCAATTTGCCAGTGTTGTAATCATGTAATTACTACTTTGTGCAGTCATAAAAAGGCAATAAATAAATAAAATCTCCTGATTTGCTTCAAGAGCTGCTTGGATGATACTTAAACAGTCCTGTTCATGATGTTTTTGTGTTGCAACTTATGGAAACAATCATTTAGTGAACAGGCTTCGACTGCCATAGCTCATTTCTGGCTTTAAGACAACACATGCTGTAGCCTTTTAGAACTGAAAAGGAAAATGAGGCCTGCTGGGATAAAAAGTAACATTTTTATTAAGGAGACAAGTTAGTGTGTTAGTATGACCAAGTTCCCTTTATTCTTTTGATATGAAGACAGGTCTAAAATTAAGATACAGCCTAATGACGTTCTGAATTAGCATAGTGCTACCATAGTGGAAAAAACTCCACACTTCATGCTTGAGATTTATTCCTTTTTTTTTTGGTTCTTCTTAATGAGCTAGATTTCCTAATTTAAACCTGAGCAATGACAAGCACACACACACTTTCAATAGCTGCTCAAAGGAATGGTATGCAGCCAATCTGTCCTTATTAGGAAGTGAAACTTGCAATACAGGAAAGCTTCCACTGTGAATTCAGGCTTTGTTTCCCCCCTCTGTCACTTGCTGTCAGCTACACCTGTACAACTGTGAATAATAAGGCACTGCTTTTTAAAAGTTAAAGTCAACCCGACAAAAGAATAAATAGAGAATTAGCTACAGTTTAAATGAAAGCTTCCCGATGGAAAAGGTGAGCACGTCAGTGCCGATAACAACCACGCCACTTTTATCCGTGTGGCTGTACAGCGATCGCGACCGAAAGCAACAACAGTAAAAGAACAAAAGACGAGGAGAGAGGGAGAGACATAAATGACTTTATCTGGCTCTTGGCCTTTTCAGGATATAGTTTTCATTTCCTCCCTACTTATTTGTCTCCCAGTAATTCAGCCAAGTCCTCCTCTGCCTCTGCTGCTACAGCTCCCCATCTCCTGCAGAGGCCGACTCTTCCTGAAATTGCTCTATTTCGGTAACTTTGACGGCTGGCCGATGATCATGGAAAGACTTACCCTTGTCCTATTTTCTCGAAGCGCGTGTACTTCTTTTTGGGATCCCCCACACTCACAATGCTCCCTGAGACAGAGAGAAAGCAGATGTATAATGATTGGCCTTACCGTGTGTCTGTAAGGACAAACACTCACACACACACACAGAAAGAAAAAAGTGGAAAAGTTCATCCATGTTTACTAAATGGGAGGTTTTTTTGGTTATTTCAGCTGTTTTACTGCAGAGATGTGAGCAGTGCAGAGAAGGCCACGGCTCCCTGTTCTTTTGAATAATTCTAAATATATGTCATGTATGGACACATAGGACACACAGTCCCTGGAAATCAAACATGGTGCCTATCTTTTTAATCACCACCCAGTGTGTGTTTAGGCCACACACACAAACACAAATCGACACAGAGGCACATCAGAGCATCAGCTGGTACCCAGTACAAAAGGTCATGTCCTCAGAGTTGCTATAATAAATAGATTTTAACACCACAGTTGACATTTGATGTTTTTGTTCATGATAACGGAGATTGTTACACTTCATATATTTCAATTAATTAAACTGATTTTTGGCAAATAAATATCTAAAAAAAACCTATCAAAACCTTCTAGTTGTCTCCCCTAAAATTTTCCCACCCTATTAACCCTAATTTATTTATCTAATTTAGAGTTTGATTACACAAATCACTACACTGTGAAAGAATGTGTAGCTGTAAAAACACATACTGAGTCTCTCCAGAATCTCCTCGTCTGTCATTTTGGACTTTTTCTTCTGCCGGTCGGTGTTGCGATACATCGTGTTGGGTGTGTTCTCCGGCTGCACCTGCGACTCCGGTGGAGTCAGCACCTCTTTCACAGGTGTGGGAGGCTTTGGTGGGTCCATGACGGAGCGCGTGTAGATCTGCGAGAAGAGCAGAATATCAAAGGAATGCAGACGACGGCTCTCCAATCGCAGTTCAGTGACGTTGCAAAGTGCACAACGTGAACTAACAGATTTGGTGTGCTCGGGTCGAGGGGCAATGACCGGGGGCAGTTCGTCGTCGTCATCTTCCTCCTCTTCCTCTTCTTCCTCTTCCTCCTCCTCCTCATCCTCCTCCTCCGAAACAGGCGGAGCAATCGGGGGTTCTGTTGTTGACGTTTTCGCACCCTGGAGAGTAGAGTTGTAAGTCAGACGGGACGCATGAGCCATGCAGCAGCATGGAAATGACTTCTTTTGATTTTTTGTTACCACTATTTGTGTACAGCCTGCAAACCCCAAACCAGCCATGTGCAGGATTTGATTCTTGGCCAGTTAATGTTCAAAAGGATTTTGTGCAACATGAATAGACTAGTAAATTACATTAAACATTACATAACCAGATCACTAAAGACCAAAAGTACATCATACTAATAAACACGTAATCCAAAAGTGGGTTTGAAGCATAACATAAAGCCCAGATATTTACATGAAAACAACAAAATGAAATTAGGTTAATTGTCAAGAAAAAAATACTATGTTAATAGCAAAGGAAAGAGTACGTCAAGTGCGAGCTAAAAGAGAGAAGAGTGAGGTGGCATTCAGTGCAGTTTAATCAAAAGCATTTTGAGCTAGTAAGGTGTGTCATGAGAATGAATTTTTAAGAAACAAACTGTCATATATTTGACTGTGAGAGAAAGCACACTGCAGCACTGCAGTGTGCAACGTGGTGGTGAACTGCAGACATCCTGTTGATGTGGAAGTTACCTTTTAACAAGTGTGATTAATAAGCCCCAGACATATTTATTATGTCTAATGCTCAGCTTTCCCCCCTAATCCAAAACTCTACTTGCCTTGGATCATCTTCCTCTTATGGAATGGAAACACTTTCATCCATTTCAAGTCCCGTCATGCATAAATGAAGCAGTGCAGCTTAGTTCTGGTGATTAAAGGGAAAGGGTCTGGCTGAAGGAAAGTTTCAGTCCTTCATTCAGATATACTGGGCCTCTGACCTGCTCCGAGGAGGGCTAGGCCAAGACTGCAGTACAGGAAAGGCTGTCTGGCTAACTGTAAGCAATTAGCCAGCAAGGAAGCCATGCGGTAATGTCTACAATGGTGATGAAGTTACAGACACATTACTGGATTATATTTTCACAAATATGAGCTCATACATGCAGTTTGACAGTCATCACAACCCTCTGTGGCATGTGCCACTGCTCTGCTAGTTTAGATACAATCCATTCAAAACAAACAAACAAACAAAAAAAAAGATTAACAGGTGCTCTCGTGGTAGATAACAAATATATCTGTAAAATCACAGACTAATAGATCCAATCAAGGCCTCGTGAATTTTCAGTACAGAGAGTGATGATGCCTTAATAATGAAATATCTGTGTGCATTTTGCATTAGCCAGATGGCATAATCCATAGTAGGAGGTCAAATGGTTGAATTTAGCTTCAAGGCCAATGCAGAGATAAGTCATGTGGATAGTAATATGGAGGAGTTACCTTGTCAAATAATGCGCTGCAGGTTCTAAGGCTGACAGGAGGCCCAGATGACAGCAGTCGGTTCTGAATGTGAAGGTTGAAAATGGGAGGATTTACTCAAAACAAACCCACACATGTGTAAGACTATGTGAACTTTAGGGGAGGGTGCAGGGGGCAGGGGTACGTTACTGAGAGGTGGACATTATGTCCATGCATTATATCCTACAGCCAGCAAGAGGAAAGGACATGATAGATGTTACCTAATGACTGTTCAAGGCACAAGCCCTGACCAATATTCTTTATTTGGGTTAAAATAAGTATTATCCTTTCCACTTTCTTTATGTTGAAACCTGAGAGTACTGTGTTTAACTAAAGGAGCAGTGTTCTTCACTGTCATGTCTCATTAGCTCGTAGGAGGGACGTGAAGTTTGCTTTTAATGTTGCTTACAATTCTTTCAGATACTCAAACGTAATCACTACTCACTGCTGATATAAAAAAACAAACACTTTCTCAATCATCCACAGAATGCATTTTCATGTGAGCATAACCAAACTGCATGAAATATTATTCTTCTTACTAAAAAAAAAACAAAAAACAGACCCACTGAACAACCATGCTGGACTCTAAAGTATCTGAGACAGTAACAGTATCACCACACAAGTGAGGAAAGCAGCCAGTGCAATGTGTGGTCAAGCAGTTATTATGTGAACAGTGGTTAAAATATTGGTTGACAACCTTTCTTCTTTAAAAAAAAAAAAAAGGAAAACTAATATGAAATGACCTCATACTTTATGCCTGAACTGAAGGCTAAACATTGAACACTCCTCTTGGTGTTCAATCAACTTCACTAACTTCATTTCTGCTTATAATAAAAGGACACAAGTAATAATTCCTGCCTTATATCTAATGTCTCATAAAGGAGGACTCTGTGGATAATATTTGGCACTTTAGATTCCTTGTGAATTTTTGCCAGAGCAAATCTTGGATTAGGATGCAGCACACTGTCTGTAGTGCCAATATCTGCAGCTACATCTGACTGCTGAGCTAAAGTCGAGGTCAGGCAGACACCACGGGCTCAAACTGAAGCCAGAGAGCTCAAATAAAAATCTCTCAATAAACACAGTGAATTGTTTTTCTTTCTTTTTTTTTTACTTTTTAACCAAATCATTATGGGGAAATGACTTGTTATATTTGTTAATCATAAGCAGCAACCGCTAGGGCTGAAATATGAAACCGACACAGCAAAAGCTGCAGTTCCTCTAAACGGCTGCATGCAAGTAAACTCCTGCAGACTTCCACATTAAATTTACAGCAGAAATAAACATGATCACAAAGTCAGGGGCGTGGCTGCTTTGACTGGCAGGTGGTGCAGTTAGTCATTTTATTAGAGATGACTTAGCACTAATTAGCAGAGCACCCATTTAAATATGGACACCTCTGCCTGAAGACTGTAGGTGAGAGTGAGCCGCTTACAGCAAGCAAAACAATAGCTCTTAAATATTTTCCTGCACTGCAGATTAGCATAGAGTTATGTTAGAATAAAATGAAAGAACATCAGGTACTGGAGTTAATGAGGAAGCTGTTTTTTTCTAAGAAAAGTCTTCTTCAACAGAACAGTTATTGGCAACATTCCTGTAATTCTGTTTCCTTAAGACGGTAAAGACCAATCTTAAAATTGGCTCTATCGCCAATAGCTGAGTCACCTCTGCATGCTGCTGAGCGCTGTGACAATCCAAGACTGAGATGCTTTGAAATAACCTCACTGCGCTCGCAGTCTTTTAGATGGACCGCCACACCCATTTGTCCTTCACAGGCACAGAGCTCTATCAAGCGATAGCGTTGCATGAAAAGATCCCAGTGTAGTTTGCCTGGGGCAGCAAATCCTTCTAAACAGACTCGGATTCCAGTTCTTCACCCAGCATGTACAAAGCATAGATTACTCTGGCCAAAGTCAGGAATGAGGTCAGCACAGCGGGAGTCCTTCTAGATGCAGTTGAGTCTCCGGCGACGCTTGTCTATGGCTATTTCAAAATCTGGTTAAGTCGATTGGAAAAATAAACAATGCACAGCAGCAGCTCTCGCAGCAGCCATCGTTTCTGTGCAGGAGCTGCAAGACTGTTTGGCATGTATGCAGAAATCAGGGAATTATGCCACATAGAGAGGGGCAGTAAGCCTCCAGAGGGGGACACGCACACTCTGCCCATTAGAGCGAGAAGTCTGTGTGAAAAGAACATGCCTTAAAGTAACACAGCCTATCCTAGAAATTCCCAGAAAGACAGTGAGGGTAAAGGGATGAAGATTTACTGTAGTGTAGGTGGAGAGCATCGGGACAAAGATTTAAAAAAAAAGAAAAATAAAACATAATATTGCAACTTACCTGTTATATTATTACACTGTTTGATAAATCATAACAAACATATTTGCCTCCATCCATTAATCAGACATTTTTGAAAGCAATAAAATGTTGCAGCGACCGTGGCAGAGGCAGCATTTACCATCATAACGAGTTAGTCCAGAGATATGAAGGCAGCATGAAAATTCCTCACAAAACAGACTGAAAAGCCTCCAACTGGCACTCTGTAGGATTCCATTTTTGTAGTTTTTTATAAATATATTATTGAGCCATAGCAAATCACCAACACTGACCAAAGAAAGTTTACAAGAACTCACCAGAGTGTTTGCTGCTATGTAGCCATGTGCTGACTTGTCTGAAATGGAAAGAAAACATTTTGTTTTGTATTAGATGCAACAGTAGAAATCTGATCTTTTGGGCTTTTATGTTGGTGCCTGGTATTTTAATCCACTGGCCCTTTGGTGAAATTACCTCCGGAAGTGAAGCTCATGTACTTCTGGTTGTTGACGGTCTCTTTGGAGTCATAGAACTTCAAGACGTCCAGCACGGCCTGCGGGTTCTTCTTCTGCTCCAGCTTGGTGATGTTGGAGGTCTGTAAGAGCCGTGCCCACTGCTCTGGGATACCCTTCACAAACAGAGACCACAGGTTAAAACCTCTGAACAATCTATTTGTTTCTGAGAGAAGGACAAAATGTTTATGCAGCTTTTTTAAAGAATCTGGGTGTATTTGGGCAGGTAACTACAACTTAATGATCAACAGTTTGAGACACAAATCAATCAAATAAAAACATCTGCCTAATATTCCATATAAATAAATTATTTTTACATTGGCAGTCTGCAACAAAATAGATTTGGTGGTAAAAAAGAAAATCTTTACAAGAAATAAATGATTAAAAAAAGCTGCTAGTTTTATTCTCATATTTAATGGGGGAGTATCGCAGTACTATTGATTTCTTATCTGTTTCTTTTTCTTTCTTTCTTTTAAAGAGGATGTGAATGTCCTCTAACAATGTTTTTTTCTTATCTTTATAAACTCAAAAGTAAATACTCTGCTGTTGGAAAAAAGAACACAAGTGCTGGCATTGGGGGCTTAGAAAGAAAAAGAAAAACCCTGAAACAAGTAAAAGCAGAGTGACTGCTTCAGAGCTCTTTATAGGGCTCTGTGTATCACGGGCACATATCTTTGAAAATGAACAAGGAAGTGTTTGTTACTGATACTGTGTGGCACATTTGGAAGTCAAATAGACTTGGATATGTATTCCTTAGTGTAAAAGCAGGTTTTATCGAGGAGTGATGCTACAAATTGATTTTTGGACAGACGTAGACTAGTCGAGGTTCATTATATGTATTCTTGGTATTGTGAGTGAGTGTGTGAGTGCTGTGTGTATATCTGTTGCAGCGTTTTTATTGTCCACTGCATATTTTTAATACTTTGCCCATTCACAAGGATCTCATCAGGAACAGTGACCCTCTACAAAGTGTGCTACACCCTCACTGTTTCCACAGGAATTAAGATGGTAAAGTGGTGCTGCTAATCAAATGCACTTGATTAACTGGTCATTAGCGGGTGTGAGCACCTTTATAAAACCTGATGGTTTTGGCAGTTTGCTCGTCTGGAGCACACACACGCACACAATCCCACAATCCACCTAGAAAACAACTGCTTCAAATTATGGTTGTTACAGAGGATGATACTTTTTCACAGAACTGCATCGTTTTTTTTACTGCTATTGGGAGTACTGTACTGAACCATGTGCTCGATAATGCCAAAGAGAGTCTGTTGTATTTCTTGCAAGTGTGCCATATCTGCATATAGTACCTAACTGCTGCAGGTTGATGCTAGCAAAGTATGAAGTAGTAGCAAGTAAAATAAGAGGGGAAAAAACGAAGAAACTCACTGAACTGAACTGAGAATAAAGAGCATTAAACAATGAAACTAGAGGAAAGGTGAAATTCTGTTTCATGGTATTGTATATCTAGACTTGTGTAACAACATCTACTGCCAACTCAGACTGAAGCTAAAACGCAATTTACCAGGAAACACTAAAGGAATCGAGTGCAGGTTTCACTTGATAGCACGATAGAGTGACTGTCATTCAAGTCACTTGTATTATCAACCCTGTGTGTCGGAAATGAAATGATTAGCTGACTCTGCCACTTTAGGGAATTGTGATTTTGGAAATGTGTCCCCGCAATTTTGCTTTCAAATGACAGGTGAGTTTTAGACGCGCATCTGTCCTCATTTATATGCCGGATCATCGGGTGAAAGGGATACTCACTGTGAATTCTCCTGTTACAGCATCAAAGCCAACATGAATGGTGTGTTCAAAGTCTGAGGGTAGGGATATCTCAGGACGCTCCTTCTCCTTCTTCTTGTTTGCTAAAGGAGACACACACAAAAAAATCTGCTTACGAGCTGACATTCAACATTTTTTTAAACGCTGGAAACTCGTGAACTATGCTAATGAGTGTGTGGCTGAGCCTGAAGGTGACATGTGGAGAAAGATACTCACTCTTGTCTCCCCCGGGGAAGATGGAGCGCAGGCGGACCTTCTTGTTTTTCTCTTCAGGAGCCATTGGAAGTGGTTTCGATGCGTGGTTCACTGATGAAGAGTCTCGGGAACTACTGTTCATTCTCAAGGGAGGGGCTGGTGGTTTCTCTTCAATATCAACACTATCAGACATCTTTAGTAGTACTCAAAAATGCCCTGGGAAAGAGGAAGAGAGAGGTGCAGGAGCTCAGTGTGAAAAAAAAGGCCTATGTATAGATCAGTAAGGAGTCAAACAGCAGCAGGTGAGAAAAGCTACACAATAAATAACAAAAGAAGTGTTGTTTCCATCTGTTATATTTTATAGTTGGTGTTATAGTTCTTTTCTGGCAGCAGCAAGACCCTTTGAACCAAAGACAGAATATATCATTGATAACTGAGATGGAGGTGGGTTGTAAAGTGGCTTGGTGATGCAGAGCACCTGCGGGCAGGCTTAAACAACTGGATGAGTAGAAGGCCATCAGATGAGGCACCATCTAATATGGAGTGGCATTGAGATCAGCTGATCTTCCAGGATTGTGCATGCGCTTGACTTCATAGGCTACTGAAATGCTATGCCTGATTGATCTTTATCAAGGTCGGTAGCAAGCTATGGAGGTTGACCCCGCTGAGATTGCTAAGGGGGCAGTTTCACAGTAATTGTGAAATTGGCCCCAACATTTCCTACAGTCCAACAGTCTAAAGCTCCACAGTGGCAGCTTCACACTGATGCAAATGGTAAAAGGCCTGCACTTACTAACATCCTCCTACCTCAGTGGTACTTAAAGCACTTTACAGCGTTTCAGCGTTATAATGGCAGATATGCTGCCATGCAAGAAGTCCATCAGCCATCAGGAGCCGCTGGGGTTCAGTGTCTTACTGAACAACAATTCAGCATGTGGAATGACTGAGGATCAAACTGTCAGCCCTTCAATTGGTGCATAATGTCAATATTTAATCATTCAGTTGAATGAATGATTAATTTCTTCAGCAGCACAGAAGTCAGAGTGTTTTGTTTTGAGTTTATAAGCTGCTACCTTGGCCAGATCTCTGTAAATTTTTTGCTTTAGTCAGTTCTACCTACTTTAAATACTTACAAAAGACTAGCTACAGTTTTTAAAGTTCAGTATTCACAGAGCTCGCTGAGAAATGATCATGAATATATCAAACTCTCTGCAGGTGCCGTTGATATTTTGTGCAGCAGATTCATATAGAAATCAGATTGAAGACGACGCAGCACCCAAGACCTGATTCTGAGAGAATAAATGTTTCCACCGCTCATGCTCTAATCTTCCATCTACACATCTTAGACTCCTTCACTGCTGCACCCCGAGGCCAAGCCCATCATGTGATGTGAAGCACAGGCATCCCAGAAAGCGGGCCATCCATGTGGGCCGCCCACTTAGTAGAGACCTACATAAGCAAACAAAGACACACTCTTAAGCTTTTACACAGTGCGCCTTCCCTTTGACAAATTACACATGTTTACTTAACCATCTCCTCCACAGGACATAATCTGATAGGTCACACTGAGCTCCTCGTTAACGGCTCAAAAAACTGGTTTTGAATAAAAGAACTTGATTAGTGGAAAGATGTGACATGATAAGGAGGCACTGTTTAATCAGATTTTGACAGTTAACAACATCATTACACAATACCTCTGGCTATCTCTGTCTGCGGCCTCAAATTTGTCAGTAATGTCTCATTTCATCACAAACCTGTTTGGGCAGGGCACCAGAACCACAAATCAAGCATTCTCAAAACAGGCTCGTTGTTTGTTTAATTCTGATGAATGTCTACTAAAACAACAACAACAGCCACAGAAACAATATTGTCATTAACTATTATCTTCTTAACTGTAGAATTAATGTAAACATTTAATAGCTGAAGTGAAAAGATCTGAATCTTTCTTCCAAAAAGAGCCAGACATCGTTTCATTCAATCTCACAACCACACACAACAGTTTCCCCTTCGATAACATTGCCAGTATGCTTTAATCTGTAATTAGGTGAATGCTTGACACATGATAACCAAACTATATGTGAAAATTAATATTACGTTAAGTAAAGGCTTGGAGATCAAACACGGATTGAAGACAAAAGGCTACAAACATAATCCCGATGTCTAATTAATTAGACAGTGTTTTGTATTCTCCTCTGCTGGTGACGTGATCGCTCGCTCTGTGAGCCTTTCAATTAGATTAACTATTCAATGACGACTGCAGGAAATTATTTGGTAGCTATCAGCTCATGCACACTGCTGGCCTTCAACAGCAAAAGAAAAAAAAGAAAAGAAGACATGAGTATGACTTCTGCACTCAAAAGGAGAAGGGGACCAACAGGAGAACATAAAAAATAGAAAGATTGGGGTGGGAGGGGGTGGGGGGGGTGCAGCATCTTATTCTAAAAGAGTTACATCAGTTGCATCCATGAGAAACTTTTAAATTACCCTTTCCCAAGACTGATCTATGAAAAAAAAAAAAGTGACTCACTCTTGACAGTTACTGAAGTTAGATTTTGATCTGGCTTAGCCAGAGGGCACCCGCTATTTCTGAATAACCAGCCAGCTGCAGAGACATATGATTTTCAAACACCACTACATCTTTATTATTATTTTAGTGGCATATTTTCAGGATCTTATGAGATAGATTGGTGGCGGGGGAGTAGTGCGCTGGCAGTTTCTATGCGAGAGTCCGGACGACGACGGCAAACAGGTTTGCTTAGGTTGGAGATTAGGTGTGTCACCAACAACAAAACCCAGCGAAACTCTGCTGTTTACAGAGGAAAGTCCCAATGTTGACATATTAAAGAAACAGGGCGTGTGGACAACACAGCTGTCCAGGCAATAAGGAAGACATGGTTGGATGTAACTTTTGTATGCAATCTGACACAATCAGCCAATATTTAGCTTGAGGATCACAGGGATTATTAAGCGTTATGGTTTAATACCGTGGCATCAGGCCTGCAGTATATGGTTCGACTTAACACCGAACCATTATTTAAGCTTTTGATTTTCTCTTCATATGCTTTTATTTTTGCTTCTGAATGTTTCATTCAAGATGACAGTTATCGATTGTTGCTAAAGGATCCATAAAAAGACCAGCTGAATGTCTGTCATCTACCCTGTGCACACAGCTTATAGCATATCTTTTTTTTTTTTAATTCAGTGGGAATATTGCAAGAGTATTAGTGATTCGACTTCATCCAAGCCTTAAACGCTGTCTATCCACCTTCCACACCATTCACTGCAGCAACACAAATGTCCCGTTAAGACTAATGCAGCTGCGACTAAAGCCTCTGTTAATCCGTTAACATGTTTTCAACAGTTTCTCTAGTTTCACACTGCTCCTACGGTCACGCACAGAAGTGGATTCACTAACGTGCACATTGCACAAGCGAGACCTGCCAACAGCAAGGGGGATCTAATCCATCACGTCACTATCGGGTCTTAAAACGCAGAGGAAAGAAGACCGTAGCTACATCATCAAATAATGACAGGAACCTTTCAAATGTACAATGAATGTGTTTAGTCAGGTTAGTCGTGGCTTTGTAATATTGTTGGCTTCTGATAGCGTTCAGTCATTAAACATTCCCATTCACGAGGAGTAAGGAGTCATGGCAACTGGAAGCAACACACTAACTCATTCCTTTTTATCGTTTTGTCAAATTTCAGATTACAGTCGCCACTTATGTCTCATTAGTCTGACCTGCAGGAATACAACGCTGCAGTTAAAAAAAAGCAACAGAATGTGAAACTTTTGAGAAAAGCAAGTGAAGGAAAACAACATATTCGGATGGCGTTTGGCATCTTTGGTCAATGCACATGCACTGGATCTTCTGCACTCTAATGATGATGATGATCTGACATTTATGGAGCAGCGTTGGAGCTGAAAAATGTGTTCGGATTTTATCTACCAGTAATAAACCTAAGGAGCTTCTGTGAGAAGGGCAGCATGATATCACAAAACTAAAAGTGGGTTTACTGTGACAAATACATGAAGCTGGCATCTTCAGATATGGTCAAACAAATGGAAAGGAGTGCATGTCTGAAAGTGGCACGAGTTTACTTCTTTGCTTCATCAATACTCATGGCCTCCTTGGGAGCACACGGCACTTAAATTAAACAGTGAGGTGAGAAATGAGTGCGTGCTCATAAATATGATAATGTTAGGAAAGAGCTGCCTTCAGAGAGCGATGTGGCTGAATGATGGCTAAAAAAAAGAAAGAAAAAGAAACCTCTTTGGCATCTTTCTGTTTGTTTTAATAACGGGCAGTAGTGAGTGAGTACAGCAAAACAGTAGCAGCAGCATGATTTTATATTACATATCTAACTGTGGCTGTTTAGCTTATCACCTTCCTGCCGGCAGTTTTGCTGAGCAGCCGAAAGATGGCAAAGATTCACGAAGGCCCAGACGTTACCGATTCTTCGCTCACATAAAACACTGACCTATTTACTGTGCAGACTGACAGGCAGGCAGGCAGGCAGTGAGTACGCTGTCCCTGAAACAAGCAGCTACTATTTCTGAAGCACACAGAGGCCAGTCTCTTATAAATCAAGTGTACAACTGGCTTTTGCTGAGACTGAAATTACTGGTATGAGGCTGAACTACACCAGCAACATGGGGGGGGGTTAAGAGGCTGATTTTTATCACGTCATATTTAATCGAGTCAAAATGCAAAAGAGCACAACTGCAGCTGTAACAATGATGCACAATGTGTTAATTTGACAGAAGTTCCAGCCCCAGTGCCATCCTGTTTGACTTGCTTTAGTAAAATGTGACATTTTGACAGCGATATAGAAATGTACAAGGGTCTAAAAAAACACACACACACAAAAGCCCCGCAGACATTACTGGAGATGTTTTTACATTTGGCTCCCATAAAATATTTATATATCCATGAAGAGTAGGCATTTTTCTTGCTCTTTCAAACATTAATGCTGAATTTGAATGGCTAACACAGGAAGAGGCTCTAATCTTGAGCCCATGGCAGCCCAGTAATGGCCCCCGCAGTGGGGGGAGGGCTCCATAAGCTCGGCTCTCCGTGCCCCTGATTAGGACACGCTCTCTGTTTGACTTGGCTTTGGCTGTGCTTCTATGAAGGATGCTGATTACTTGGATGGGCTCGACAGCTTGAGGATGGTCGAAGGATAAGGAGAAAGGAGAGGCATACTCCAAAGCTGCAGATCACCATTGTTATTTGCTTAATCTGTGCATAACTTTTACTCACTGCTGTTCTGCATTTCATAAGAACAGGGCCCGACAAATTTCATATTAGAGACGCACACATCGACATAAATCACAGCTGTCAACGTGGAGCTACACAAATGCTCGTCTCTCACACGGCTGGCCTCTCAAGGTCAGAGGAAAACACTCAGGCATGGTGCTGATTCCATATGTCACCCCCTTTAATTTGGGGGCCAGAGGAGATGTCTGATGTTCATCTCTGCTAAGGTGGACATAAAGCCCATTAGGCCCATTTACTGAAGCCCCCCTCCCTCCTAAAAACAATCAAGGTTCTGCATTCTGTTGTTGATTTGCTGATGTTTTGGAGATCACTATTCTGTTGTATGACCCAACTTCAGCCTAGTTTTAGCTGTCAGACAGATGGCCTCACATGAGGCTCTAGAATACTTGGGTATACAGAGGAGTTCAAGGTTGCCTCAATCACTGTAAGGCTCCCATGTCCTGTGGATGCAAAACAAGCCCAAATCATCACCCCTCCACCACCGTGCTGACAGTTGGTATGAGGTATTTGAATATAATGCACATCACCAAGTTTGGCAAAACCAGCACCTGCAGTTTGGTGTCCTCTGTACAAATGTTCCAGAGGTCTTGTAGTTTATTCAGGTGCAATAATGCAGAATGTGCAGCCATGCTCTTTTCAGTCCACTGATAGACTTCAAATGGTTTGTAAATGGTCTCAAAACCCAGTCCACATTGGTGGGCAGCAATAATTGTTTCAAGATCACTGATGTCTTTCCTCATTGGCATTGTGGCAACACGTGCATGAATGCTCCACCCCTGCAAACACGTCTGTGTTTATAAAAGGTGCTCACACTTGTTGACAATCAATTATATGCATTTAATTATCAGCACCAGGCTTCTACTTACCCTCTGAATTCCTACGGAAGCAGGAAAAGGTGTCGTTTATCACACTCTGGTTCTACAGTGTAACATGCCATGTGTTAATGTATTTAAATAATTTTAAAGGTGCACTTTCTTTGGTAGACTCCAGCCTGGCTTGTTTCAAAAGTAAAGAAATGTGCGCATGAGCACCTCTAAAGCTGGCAAATTATCATGTTACAGTTATTGTTTTCTACCCGATGTTGTTTTGCAGTGATAAAAGTGAATTTTACAATTTAACATGTAAAATTGCTCAACACACAAATAAAGGTAAACATCAAAAACACAGTGACTGGATTCCTGAGTTACACGAACAAAAAAAATTCTGACATTTCAAGTTTTGTCAAATGAAGCTCCACTTCTTTGGTTTAAAGCCTCTACTGCAGCACTCAGTAACTCTGCTTTGCATACAGCTCCAACGTCTGGTTCATGAAAGGGACAAGTCACAGCTGCCTCACATGCTTTCACTGTAACAGGTGGCAGGTGTGCAAATTTATCCTCATCTCAGACACAAATTTGTATGACTTCCCCATTTTATATTTAATGTGGGGGTGGCAGTATGTAGAAACACTTTTAATAAACACGTTGATGCAGTTAATCAAAGCTCCATAATGCATTCACCTTCACCGTGCCCGATCAAGAGCTTAATAACAGGGTTATAACATATTAAAAAGTTGCGGCCCTGCATGACGAGTGAGATTTCTTCCACTTGTTTATTGTTTCACAGCAGAAGAATCACATGTTTCATTGGAGCAAACAAAAAAAAGCATCTATTTTTAGGGGATACACACGCCTTGGGGGGAAAGCTATGAACATCTTTTAATCGTGTGGGTAAAAAGGCTTATGCCCATTCATAATATGCCAACTAGAGCATGATTACACAATATCAAAGGAAAAAGTAAATGAATGAAACAGCTTTCAAATACACTTTGAAACAGGACTTCAAATGTCCATTAACGGAGAGATCTGAGGTCTCAAACGCTGTTGATATACATACAGTATATGCTTCTATCCAAGTAGCTTTTCTGAGACCGAATCTGGCAGCTGATTTCAATCCAGTGTTTGTAGTGCTTCTTTTTTCAAAAATGCACAGCACAGTTTAGAAACATCTCTAATCAGTGAACTATAATTAGCAACCAGCAAGCATCTGATATTTTAACAGTCTGGAAAGCTACATTTCTGGAAAAAAAGGTTTGTGTTTAATTTAATTTATCTATAAATATGAAATTAAACACTACCACCACCATGCTTGGGGGATAAGGAAAACAGGAAATTCAGTGTTTTTAGCCAGTTTGAGAGAGGCCTTTAGTTGCTTAAAAATACCCAGGGCTCCTTTGTGACCTCCCAGACTGACTGCAAATGACAATGAGAAATTAAGCAATCCAGTAGCTAAACCATTTAGATCCAAAACTGTGCCATGTGTTTGGACAGTTTCTCTGATAATATGCATAAATATTACACATTATCCCCACTCATCTGCTGAATTAGATTGCTTCAATGAACCTTTTGCTCAGCTGTAAAGTTTGACATTGATCTTGTCCCATTCCAATTAGCACAACACTGATTAGACTGGCAAAACACAATGATGTAATCTGCTTTATTTTCTCTTTAGTAGCCAGTTTGTTCAGTCACATTCAAAGGATCCAGCAGTATTACCAAATATTATGCCTTTAGCTGGCTTACTTTCTATGAAATAACTTTCTGTGCACAGATTTTGGTGTAACATTTCTCATATTTAAAGCAAAGCAGAGAAAACGGTTAGTCCACACTCCAGACCCATTTTACCCCCACTGCCTCACATGACTCTCATTTTACTGAGCATCATCCTTTCCCAGATTCCCCTGCTGGGGAAGCTTGAGAGCTCACTCTGTCATTTAATATTTAGTCCTGGTGAACCTGCTCTAATGCTGCTCCTTCACGTGTGTGTGTGTGTGTGTGTGTGCAGACACACATTCTCATGTCTTAAATCTGCAGTGCTGCTTTTCTCATTTGCTATAGATTTTTGTGTAAATATTGCAAAATATTAGCTTGGCAGGTGTTTTCTCAAGTAATTTAAATATGCATGTGCATATTTTGGTTTATGACATATTCGCAACAGAAGTACTTTATAAATTAAACTTATAAAGTAAAATTCCTAAACAGTCAGAGCTGACAAAATGACTGTTCCCCGCGTGTTATGACAGCCTGACTGGCTCTCTCGGCACGAGCTATCGGTGACACAAAAGTGCTTTTTAATTGAGGTCATTTATTTTGTCAGGTGGGTAAATTTCTTTCAGATTGGACTCCCAGTAGTATAAATGTGCTAAGCAGCTCCGGTTGTTAAGATGTGATTATTCCTTCCTGACACAAAAGCCCTAACTGTATTCAAAGCACATTCCTATTATTGGTCATTTATTTTGGGGTGTTTACGACGTAACAGAGCAAAATAATCAATATTTTTCCTCATTTTCAAAAGTATTTGTTAGTCCATCCGGAAACATTAAAGCCCAACCTCCATTCAAAAATGTGTTGAGTTCAGTGTAGCTTCTCGTGGATGTTTGACCATCACTTAAACAGAGCGATGCATGTCCACAGCTCAGCAATAGAAGATTTACATTTTTGATTACCAGAAATCTACATTCAAGCCCTTTATCATCACTGAATTGGTATCAGAAGCTACAGGAGCCATTTAGCTTAAACCTGCTGAGTACAGATGGTAACTGGATGGCGTCCAGGTGAGTTCATGATCCCTCCATAAACAAACTTCTCCAGAGGTCTTTGGGACCTGACAGAGATCATCTTGTTTAAGAGGGCCCAGTCCAGGGGTTTAAATCTATAACCAAGTGTGATTACTCTGTGCTAATTAGTAGACTCCAGGGCAGAAGAATGAAGCACATGTGGAAGCAGCTATAAGTGCATTTCATCGGGCGACCACTTGAGGCACTCTCCAATTAGATACCGACTCATTTTTTACTTTGTTAAAATGCAAAAACTGCAGGGAAATTAACATCTTTACAGCCTGGTACAAAAAAAAGATTAAGGCTTAAATTTGGGACATGGCTACATTGATTGAAAAGGGACACTGATGCAGGCAGCTGTAGCCAGCAGCTGTCTAATCACCTCCTGTAATTCGAGTCACTGAACTGGATCCTTTGACCGTGTTTGCAGAGAATTTCGGAGCATTTTTAATTGGATTATTGGGCAATTAATATGACCTGCTGTGAGGTGAGGTCCAGTTTGTGCGTTGCATCACGGTTATAGATGCAGCTAACTAACCAACCTCATAAGTGTTAGCTGATAACTTAGCACTCCACCTTCCCATCGAATCATGGCTACATCTGGTTCCAGAAAACCAAGATGGCGACGTCCATAAATGTAAAAGTCAAGACTTTAAATGCGGAGTCTGTTATATTTTCACCTTTAATGTACAGTAAGTACATTAGAACATGCTAAGAAATATTTTACCTTTAAATCAATATGACAAATTTTAAGAATCAAGGTGATCATGTAAATTGTTTATTTAATAGCTGGTCTTAGAGACCAGAAGGGCTGATAGACCAGTTCTAAAGATAGAGAAACAAATGACCCCAAAACAGGTGATCTGGCTAACATGTTTTCAGCCCCTTTACTGTAAACATCTCTAAGGTTAAAATATAGCTTCACCATGAATTTGAAAAGGATTCACACACCTGCTCGCTTTTCATTTCATATTATCAAGCATATTAGAGGCAAAACCCATCATGCCCGACGAGTAATTTGTCTTCTAACTTGAGTCTTGCTGAAGAACCAAACCATGCTTTTGTTGCCTTCTTGAAATGCGCCTGCCTTTGACTCGACTTTCTATGGAACCAAAAGCAGATCTAAATACAGGTAAGTGCTTGTTATGTTACTGTCAGCTTTAAAGCAGCAGAGGGTTTTATCTATAATTGTGGGATGGATGGGCTTTTCTGAGGGCCAGCTGGCGGCAGAAAGGGGCGAGTCCCCTCCTAAGCCAGCTGGTGCACCTGCTCTGAGTAGCGTTGAAAGGGTTAAGATGCACCTATTGTAATGTATAAAAGGAAAAGTGGAAACAGCTTGTCTCCCTAATTAAAAGTATGCAAGACCACTAAATATTTTGCCTCAAAACTGTGTGCGGTGCTTAAATAAAAAGCCTGGCTTTATCGCATGTTTGCTCATCATATAGCCTTACTGTTCTCTCATTACAGCCAACTGTCCACTATTTTAATAACCTTTCCCCTGCATAGTGCACAGAGCTCCACTGTGGTTTTGCACAGGCAAACCCTAGCATGGGACTAAAGTTTGTGTCAACAAGTGAATCAGCTGAGACACAGCATGTTGTCACACACTTATTGTTGAAGAAATCTGGAGGCAAAGCAACAGTGCGTCAACACTGCCCGGAGTTATCTCTGCTCAAAGGTTTCATTCAGTCTCTTTTACCTGAAGATGCAAAACTCAGATCCTATGGATAAAACTAAACCTTTTTTTTTGTTGCCCTGCACTCTCTTGGGCTCCAAATACGCCGAGAACCTTTGATTTAGAAATCTTAGAGCTGGAGCTGACGTAAAGGAAACACGGCACAGTCAAACATGGCAGTAAGAAAAGGCCTGAAAAGTGAATTTCAAATAATCAGTGAATTTTCTCTCACAGAAGAGGAGATTAAACAGTCGTCCTATGGTGAGCATCTGCAGATCATCTAGAGGCCTTTCATTCTCTGGAAACTATTCCTGTGGCCTTCAACATTTTACATTCTTCAGTCTGTTTATCTTCAGACTCATTCAAGTTCACTCCCTTCTCCAACTCTCTGCAAATCCATGACCCAGTGAAACTTTTTAATCTTTTAACCCACCCCCAACCCTCTTACTCCCCTGCAAAATTTGATCCTTATATTCTCCACAGTTGGTATCCATCTGGCATATCCATCTCACTGTTAAGGCTTTAGCACTTAAATATATCTGAAAAACCTATCTTGAGGCCACAATTTGCAGTTTGTATTTGAAATAATAGACGCTGCAGGGGATATCTACTTTTTTTTAAATAAATGCAGCAGATAAACACATAGACAAACATACAAGCAAACCTATTCTAAGTAGCAACAGACATCAAGTAGGGAGATTACACAGGGAGCTGTGTCAATGTGTCAGTGTGTGAGTGTTTCCTCTGTCTCTCTCCATCCATCTCTCTTGCTTACTCCCCTCCCCTTTCTGAGACAAAATGGCCAGATGGCTTCCAATCCAACATGCTAATCCACAACACAGACTGTAGCTCTGACACACCTACCATAAGACTAGTGCTCCACTCTGAACATCTATACCCTCAAGCACACACGCGCGCATGTATACACACACAAGGCCAGTAGCCTGTCAGCATGAGTCCCGAACGATAACTTCACTTAACAATAGCAGAATAACTCATTCAGACTAAGCCCTCAACAGATGGAGGCTTAGTCGTATGTGGTGTGTGTGTGTGTGTGTGTGTGTGTCCTATCATATTTCAGGCAGGCCAGTTAGCAGGCTACAGGCCAACATGAGGTTCTGTGTCGCCTGCTTTTGTTAGCTGAGGTGAGGTAAGAGAAGCTGAGTGTGTTGGGTTACACTGAGCAATGGAAAACATGGGGAAGCCCAGAAGAGCACTAAATACCCATGGAAACAGGCTGCCATATTCTTTTTAAAACAAACATTTTACATTATTTCAGTACACTAATGAAGCGCTGCTTCTATTGTGTTATTGATAAGATCGCATTAAATAAAAACGCTGCTTTATCTTGGTTACCCAGGCGATGGGGAGATGACTCTACTGATCATCAGGAAAGGGGAAAGACTAAAATTACCGGGCGTTTTTCTCTCCATGCTTCTCCCGCTTTAGTGTGGAACATAATCCCATCAACATTATATCTTTTGTAAAATCATCCGGGTAGTATAATAAACTTTATGATAGTTAGGTTATCTCAGTTGGTTACGAGTTGTGAAAACATGTGCGTTAATGCCAAACCACCATGAGACTCAATTTTGCCAGCACAACGCATGTTTACATAATAAACAAAACGCTTGTGTGTAAGTATTACTTTTATTTTCACTAATAGAAAGCGTGCACTGTGTTTATCAGAAAAGTCAGCTCATAACATTTTGACTGGAGACACCTACTACAAAAAAAAGCTGTAATCGACTCACAGAAAACAGCTTACACAGGTAAGAATGCTGAGCTGCCCTTTGTGGACGAATACACAAAACACAAAACGCAGAGCTATTTATTGCCCCTTTGTGTGTAGCAGACCTGTGCTGATAACGGTGTGATGAATATATAATGCACGTGGCATGTGTGAAAGCATAGCCAAGAGATCAGTGGAGGCAAATTTTCCACCGACAGTTCCACAGATCAGTTCAGCACAAGGATGCATAACTACTCTACTCTAATGGTATAGCAAACCCGACTGTCTCACTGCCTTCTGTAACACAGTATTATCCAGCCTTTCTTGCTGGATAATGTGCTATATAAATCGCTCATATGATTCCCTAACATCTTCCCTTTTTCACACTAAAGCCAGACAACAGGTCTCCCAGCAGGCCCTGCTTCTCAAGGGATGACTGCGCTTCCTGGGAGAGGACTCTCTCCTTCCCTCTACGTTTCCTCAGACACCAAAATTAAAAATCGGCACAGGTGATGAAGAGCACTCATTCAGCTCATACTGTGGTGGCCAATTCTTCCATCTTCCTCTACCACCGAGGACTGTAGAAGAATCCGAGGTAGAACAGCTCAGCTTTCACAGCACCGGCCCCCACCCCCACTCCGATCCCCAATGAAGTCAGGTGACCAGATGTTGTATATCTCTCTCTCTGTGTCACCACAGCCGCCATGAAGCTGCTACTCACATCCATGTTAAAGCGAGGACACAGAGGCCCTTCTCTGCTGTGTGGGTGACAGATCACTTAAAGGCAGAAATGGAAATACAACCAATTTCTTCTTGAAGCCTATGCTAGGGAGGCCATACGTGAGGCGGTGCAGAGATAACAAAAGAGCATCCATCAGCATATTAACCATCCATCACCCCCACACCCCCACCCACCTACCCACCCTCCAGAGCATATACAGCTCAGCTCCATCCATAAGCCCCGGGTTTAGAAACCCAAAATAGCATTGCTTCTTTTTTGTTTCAGTGTTGCCGCTGCAGCTGCTGCATTTCTCCAGGACTGACACACGCACGCGCGCACACACACACATACCCACAAGGCCTGCACAAATGCCACCATTGATTTTTGCACCCCTCCTTCAATAAAGATGCTATTTATGAGGCAAAAGGGAGTGTACTCAGGAACAATGTGATGCACAGGATGGTGTATGATGAAATAAAACATGTCCATCTCATCTGATGCAGACATCTATTTCCTTCTCGCACTCTCGGAGAGGCTGCTGATGAAACAGCTGCCTCCTTAGCAGGGCAGAATGCAGAGTGGAGGAAGAAAAAAAGGCTACAAAGCACCCCTACATACACAGCCCCCTCCTCCTCCTCTCCTCCTTCCTCTGCCTCCCCCTTCCACATCCCTTATTGCACACACATAGAGGGAATTACCTGAAATATGTCTTCACATTCTCTTGCTCAGGTTACGCCTTTGGGCCTGGAGTCGTGGTCGATTCATCGCCAACCGTACAGTCCTAATGACAGTTTAAAGGCAGGATTGCCATTCTCTTGTCAGACCAGTTCCTGACCCTAAAAGCAAGCTTGTTCGGCAGGCTGGATGCTTCACTGGCTGCTCACTGTTCCCTAGCCCATGATGTCATCCACCCTGCTTTTCTGATTGGCTGAGAGGCTGAATATTAATGCAGGCAGCTGGTCTAGAGGAGGGGAAAGACATCGGGCAGACAGAGTTGGTTTTCCGATTAACAGATCAAAGCTGCGGAGAGAGGAGGACGGGAGGATGGCATTATGCTGCATGTTAAGCTCAAAAGCACCGCTCCGGCAAACATGAGAGGCAGTGGACTCGGTGCTAAACCTCAGGTGTGGCTGGATGCTGACGAAACTTCATAAAAACAGTAGATTTAGCAAGAACAGAACAGCTTAGCATTTTAACACGTCTGCTAGAACAGCATCACAGTGAGAAAGAATTCATTTGCTACAAAAGTAGCGATAACTTTACACTGAATCCATTGTAGAAGTTGCCTTTAGGTAAAATACCAAATAAACATTTATTATTACTTTATTATACTACTGCTACTTTCAGTCTAAACGGTTGTGTTTTTCTTTTTCAACAAGTTAGTGGCTGTTGCTTTACGAAGTAAAACTACTCCAGTGACTACCGGATACGCTTGCCAGGCCAAAAATGTATCGGAAGAAAAAAAAATCATTATATTTTCTGTGTGAATGTTTATAAATAAACGTGCTGCTGCAGTTCGTGTTGATAATTTACTTCAATTTTAATCTAATTGACAAAATGCTTCATTGACAAATTTGCAAAGAGTCTCCAGCTCACATAGCGCACGCGCACACACACAGTTTTATTTGTTTTTTTAACACTTGTTGAATTTTGATATAAATGTACAATACACCTACGGGTATCTTTTATTCCAGAAGTGAAAGCAGAGAGTCTCTGAGTTCATGAGCAGGCGGAGACGACAAACAAAACTGTTGCTGCGGTTGCCCTAATTTGCCTATGATGTCATCTTTTTCCTCTAGCTCACCTGTGATTGGCTGACTGACACAGCATCTGCTCAGTCTCATGGCTAGTGCTTCTAGCTCAAGGTGGAGGCCTATCTGTGGCTCTGAATCATGGCTGGTTGTCCTGACAACCCTTGTAATGTCGATTCCCTGTCAGAGAGTAATATGGCTGTTCGGTCACAGTGTGTTCACTCAAATGGAGAACCTGATGATTGCGGGAAGATAATACCTCATGTAGTGCTTTCATTCACTTCTGGAGGTAGATCATTTTTAAATAAACAGCAGTTATATTTTCAGAGAGCACAAGAAAAAAACTGCTTTGAATTATACATTTATTACGGCTCCTGAAGTCTTGGGGATTTTTACATTCAGGGATAAACTAATGCATATCATTTATCTATCTATTTATTTATTTGACACTATACCCTTTCTCTTCTTTCCAGGCAAGTGTTTAAGATGAGCGATCTCATTCAACCCTGACAACATACACAAGAAAGAAAGATGCTAATTTATCTCTGTGGTGCCACACAAACATTTTAAAGCTGAAAAGACTCTTTGCTCTGACTCCTGATGACATGAAGCATCACTATACACTAAGAGGCA
>VOQJ01038482.1:0-17788 GCA_015052665.1 Apistogramma diplotaenia | reverse complement strand
TGGATGCGTAGCGTAGGCGCACCGTATCGTATCATTGGCTGAACACCAGACACTCACTGCCTTAAACTACAAACTGGTACGGAAAGAATTTTTATTGGTCTAATTAGTTTACATTTTATGTTGGATTAAATTTTTTGCGCTGCACAGATTTTCTGCTGCGCTGAGAATGCACGAGCAGTGCGCGATTGCGCACACACGCAGCTTAGAGGGAACATTGCGCTCTACCATTTTCCTTCTCTCCCGTACTAACTCATATCAGCAAGCAGAAAGAAAAATTAATTTTTCCTTTTTTTTTCTTTTCTACAGCATTATTATGTCCCTACCAGTATTGTTAGATATTTTCCTAACAGAGACACAGTGTTATCACTAACTGCGATAAACAGTTTCAAAACAAAGCAATGCAGTTTAATTAGAGCTGGTGAACTGTGTGAAAAAGTCATTGCCCCCTAAGCCTAATAACTGGTTGTGTCAACCTTGGCAGCAAAACCTGCAATCAAACATTTGCAATAACTGACAATGTGTCTTTCACATGACTGTGGAGGAATTATGTCCCACTCCTTTCATTCAGCCCCATTGAAGGGTTTGGAGGATGAACGGCCTGTTTAAGTGTGCATGTGCATATGCCAAAAAAATAAGAAATCAGGAAGGGGGTAAATACTTTTTCTCAGCACTATATAAACATCACCACTTTGATACAGTGTTCAACATAAAACAATAACCCTACTAACATATTGATTCGTCTCCTACAGTATCTACGGTGAATGAAGTGTAGTGTAGCGCAGCGAGCTTCCCCTGTCAGTTTGAAGTCTTTATAAATGGTTTTCGAAGAGCAGCATGAAGCTCTTGTATTGGTATTGGCAACCCCAGCCTCATTGGACGAACAGGATCTCACTGGTGTTTCACTTTCTTAATAGTGAGCTCATGTTATCTCGGCCAGTATTGGTGACTTTCCATATCTGGCCAGCATGTTAGTTTATGCAATTAGGTTCTTCGGTAAAAAATAGTAGCAATTTATTAAATGCATCCAGAGCCCCCTTTAAAATTAGACATGTGGAAAAATGAAAGTGCTTGGGCAAATCACAAACCCGCACGGGCTATCAGTGATATTTATGAGCGCTATGTTGGTGATGTGATATTTGGGTGAACTAAGTGCAAGATTAATGGCAGTTGTTTACAGTAATGAAAAGTTTTATATTCAGGCAAATAGATCTGTTTACTTTGTGGAGATGAGAAGCTCAATACCATTAAAACAAAATTCCAAAACAGGTGCCAAAACGAACACCGGGCGAGCCACATGAATCCAGTTGACACAAAGCGAGTTCAGAGATGACTCAGACAGACCGACAATGGAGACAAATGAACGGCCAAATAGACTAACAGGTAGATAAATGGATGGAGGTATGGATGGCGAGATGAAAAGCCGAAGGAGAGAATGAGGAATATTGACAATTTAAAAAAAAAAAAAACAGAGGCTCTGCTAGCCAAATTCCTTCAAATTGCAAGCAAAGCAATCAATATTTTGGATAGTTCTTTCAATTTATTGTCTTTCTTCTCTCATGTTATGCGATGATGTGATTAAACCCTGATCTGATCTCCAGTTTAGAACCCAAATAACACTAATACAGCACTAAATGGGTGACAGTACAAATGTGAAATGTTGTCATGCTGCCATTAACATTAACATCTGACTTCTCATAGTGGTGCCATATAGAGAGGATGGGAAGATTCAGTGAATGAGACAAAGGTAAGATAAATAGACAGAATGTACATATGTATAAATAAATAGTTGGATTACTTTGTCATTCTTTGCTCGGCTTGATTTTGATTCCACACAAGGAATTCGGGGTCGTACCTATCGAGGGGGGACAGGCAGAGAGAAACAAGAGAGAGGTATATATGTTGGCTGTCTGGCAACAAATTATTCAATAACTCTTATGATAGTGATAATTAGTCAATAGAAATCCATATGTAGCCAGTAGACTCATCTTTCTCTCTCAACATTTTGCTATCAGGCAATAGAGGAGGTGGGCAGGGTGGAGAACATGCACTTGGAGCAGGTGGTGGGGAGATGGCAAGTATGTCAGGTAAAGAGAGGGTCTTAGGACAGAACAAACAAGGTCAGCCCTTGTTGCTCTCGTGACCTTTGCTAGTTGTGGTTGAATGACTATAACTTTGGGGTTTAAGCCTGTCGGTGAACTTAGCTGCTGAATGATGCCAGAATCATCCAGTACATATAAATCGAATGTATTTTATTTCTGTTCTATGATTTTACTGCAAGCAATGCGGAGCCTGTTATGTGTAGACCTGCTAAATTTAGTTACGTTTAAATCAGCTGTTACAGGCTTTACATTTGTGGTCACCATGTTAGCTTGTGGCAGTGTTACATTTTACATATTTTATTTATTAATTTGGTGCTTTCTAGAAAATATGCAACTAATTATTTCATTAAAAGTTTTTTGGATCATTAACACTTAGACATGTCATACTAGTGCATTAAAAAATTGTACACTGTGAGAAACTGTGTTCTTTATGTAATTTAATTGAAAATAGCACATTTTCATGTATATTTTCTAGATTCATTGCACAAAGAGAAATATTTTAGTCTTTCAGCCTTTTTTGCTTTCATTTTGATGACTGTGACTTAATGCTCATGAAAATCAGACGGCCGCTACCTAAAATTATTAGATACTTGGTTGTGGCTCCTTTAGCATGAATCACTGCATCATTGTGGCTTGTGGCGCTGCTGAGGTGTTGCTGAAGTTCAGGTTGCTTTGATGGTGGCCTTCAGCTTTGTCTGTAACATCTCCATAAAGCTTGTCAACAGATGGAAGCATGAAGTGCTCCAAAATCTCCCTGTAGATGTCTATGTTGACTCTGGATTTCATAAAACACAATGGACCGGCCGGCGACGTGCCACCCAACTGCACAAACTTCACATTGGACTTCAGACACCTTGGATTCTGTGTCTCACCGCGCTTTCTCCAGACTCGAGGACCTTGACTGATCTACAGTTCGGTCCTTTTCCAGCATCGCCCAGGTGAGACACTTCTGACGCTGTCTCTGGTTCAGGAGTGGATTGATATTAGTGACAGTTGTAGCTCCTTCTCTGAAGACATCTTTGCATGGTGGCTCGATGCACTGAAACCAGCCTCAGCTCACATCATCTGAAGTTCTCACAAGTTCTTCAATGAGCTTTTCTTAATAATCCTGTCAAGGCCGCAGTCATCCCTGTTGTTTGTGTACCTTTTCCTACCACACGTTTCCCCCTCAGTCAGTTTGCCATTAGCACAGTTCAATAAAGCACTCTGAACAGCCGGCCTTTTCAGCAGTGACCTTCTGTGGTTTACTCTGCTTGTGGAGGCTGTCGATGGTCATCATCTGGACAACTGTCAAGTCTTCCTCGTGATTGTGGTTGTGTGTACTGAACTAGATATACACAGTATTTATACTGTTTGAATAGTAATTAACTCAAGCTCAAAATATAAAATAACCTAATAATTTGAGATATAGAATTTCTGGTTTTCATGAGCAATAAGCTGCAATGATCCAACTTTAATAAAAAGGCTTGAAATATTTTACTTTATGAATATATAATATACTAAAGTTAACCTTTTTGAAGTAAAAAAAAAAAAATCACAATATTGACATTAATTTGAGATGCACTAGTAGATGCTCATAGTGCATGTTAGCAGAACATGCAGGAACAACCCAGTGTTTGCACTCATAGGTTGTGCTGACCAATGGGCCAACCTCCAAGAAACTGGGAGATCCTAGTCGATATTTATCTCACTGTCAATTAATCCCACACAAAAGACAAAAACACAAAAATCTGTGCTCCTGTACGTCTCTGCTTTAGCCCACCCCTCTGTGTGATAGACTGCTGTTGACCAGAACTTAACAAAAACCTCCGTGAGCCTGTGGGGGATGTTTTTCATGACTTAAGCACTATATTTGGCACTCTCTTTCTGTGCTCTAAATATTTCTACTAGCTATTAATAGGCCACAACAAATGCTGCTTGCTAAAAGCTACATTTCCCATCTGCTTTAAGAAAAACAGTGAGCCTCATTCTTGAAAGAAGATTTGAATGTCTTCAATGTGATCAGCTGCTTAGAGAGTCACAGAAAATGCAGGGAAGTCAGGAAGTGCTTAGGGATGGACAAACAAATAGTTGTAGTCTTTTTGAATGGGATTTGTTGACAGTAAGATAGATGCAGCATAATGCCACACTTATCCTTTAACACACTCTTCCAAACATTTCCTCAGCAGCGAAGCAGCAAGCTGCTAAAACTGGAGGATAAAAATGTTCCTGTGTAATTATAATCCTGGGGGACCCTCCCTTTAACAAGCTCCTGTAACTTTAGATGCTGCTAGCACTGACGTTGAGAGCGCATGTTGTGAGCGTAAAGCGAAATGCCATGCATCACAGGTCTGTCCTTTAAATGTAGCGGTGCAGATGCGCTGGAGGTACACAACAATGATGCCGGAGCTAAAGAGTGACCAAACACATGATGTGAGTGCGATGTGCAGAGAGAAAGAAACACTTGGACGATGGGTGAAGGTAAGAGCAATGGCAACAACAACGACAAGAGACCTAATGACACAAAAAAGATACTTATGAGTTTCTAAATTTTACAATAAGCAATTCAGCGTAAAGAGAGCACCTCATTAGAGATATGAAATCAAATCTGCTGCTTATACCTGAGCTAAAATATCACAAACGGACAGTTCGGCTTTAATTAGGATACTCCTATCTTTGACAGCTAGTCTGTGCAGCCATTAGTGAGAAAGAAGAGGCTAAAAAAAAAAGAAGAAGAAGACGGAATTGGAATAGTATTTCAAACTTCATTTTAACTAGGACAAAAGAGTGATAAAAACAGCCATTATGCTGTCTCTGTATGTCTCTGACTCTTTTTTTATCTGTCACTCGCTCTCTCTCGCAGGCATCCACACTCATACAGAGACATCTCCTGGTCTAGAAGCAGGCTTCATGCAGACTTTCCGCATTAACTGTGTCTACCTGCTGCACAGAACGTGACTGATTGCCGCTGACAGAGAGGCACTCCGCTCCTAACAGTAACGGCAAACTTTTAAATTGGACCTAGAGGTGTGCGCAGGCATTCATACAACAGTGTGAACACGCCCCAACACCAGGCAAACTAGAGAGGACAGTGAAAGATGTGACGTGATGTGTGCCTCATACTAAAGCCCAGATTCAGCCAGCCTTTTTCTGCACTCCACTGTCAAATCCTGACAGTCAATTATCTGTTGAGGTGCTGCAAACTGCGGGTGTCGCCGTGTCTCACTTCCAACTCTGACACCCTTCTGCTGCTTTCAATCAAACAGTATTAAAGCTTAATGTTTACCAGGTTAGTGATATTATTGATACTTTCTTGAATAATTCATGTTTTATTTGGTGAATCTGGCCCTCAGTAAGTTTAGTGAAAAGTGGAAAGGGAGCAGAACGAGGGGATTCAATAACAAGCCACAGCTGATTCCTACGTGAAAATGTCTGTCTTTTCTCACCTTGGGTCCTTCTGGATGCTGTCCACTGATGGAGATCGGCCCAGCGCCGCCTCCGGGGGGAGGGCGGGGCCCGACTTGCTGTAAGGCGACTCGGTCGAAGGACAGAACTGCAGAGTGCGGTACGGATTGGCGTAGTCAGCTGCCCCACCTCCTGTGGCGAAGCTGCCCCTCTGGAAGGTGGCGGTGGCACTCTGGCTTCCCGTTCGCTGTAAGGGGATTGGGTCGACACCGGGGGAAGGTGGGGCTAAAGTGGAAAGAGGAGTGTACGGACAGAGCAGATAATTGAGGACCTCTTGGTACAACTGGTTCACCACTGGGGTTTGATGTAGCCGAGGAGGGGGTGGGGAGCAGGGGATCACAACCAAACATGAGCACCAACACAAGGATTTACATACACGCACACGCACACGCGCGCGCACACACACACACACACACACACACACACACATAGGAGAAAGCAAGACCAGCACCAATGGAACAAATTGACACAGAAAAAAATAAGTGGAAGGAAAAGAGTAAAAAAAAAAGCAAAAGTCATTAAACGAATAAATAAAGCAAACTGAAATAATGAACTTACCAAATGATCTCACTTTCATTTGCAAAACAATCCCAGAGAAATAACAGAAAAATAGACATGAACATCACACATGCAATAAACACATGCATCAGATGTCCTCATACAAAATGCCCTTAAAGCAAAGCCAGGTTACCTCACTCATTAATTTAGCATGCTACTGAAGCCCAGGGACAATTGTGTTCTCATCCCAGGGCGCAATACAATGCTGCCTCCCCATTACCTGTGGTGTACTCACACACCAACCGCAGCAATATTGGCCACCAGGGGATAACAGTCCCTTTTTAGAGAACCACACAAAGTCTGCCTTAGAAGGAGAAAGGGTGGTCACATCGTATTGGGCCCTTTGGTATTTTGCACTTTTCAAAATCTACTTGGTCAGATTCAGGCACTCAAGACCACGTACTTGCAAAGGTTTAGGAAAAGGTGGTGGTCTTGGTTAAATACATCTTGTACTGGTAACCTGCTTGTTGAAAATACGGAGGTGGGCGTGACTGATCTTTCCGACTAATGCTATAAAGTAACTTACTTACTTAAAAAGTAAGATCACCTTGTGTAAAAGTGAGTCATGCCAACACAAAATGGTACTAACTGGTTGTGACTGGTGGATGAGAACAGGCTAAAAAAATTAGCTGACCCCAAATTTAATTAAAAACTATGTTCAAACAGGGGGTAGTTTGGTGGTTAGCACAGCTGGGGCTTTTCTTTGCATGTTCTGTGTGGGTTTTCTATCAAGGTTTCCACCCACAATCCAAAGACATGCAGTCAGTGGTTCAGTTAGCTGGTGATTCTTAATCGCCCATAGGTGTGAATGTGAATCGTTGTCTCTCTGTGTTGGCCTTGTGACCCTGAATTGGATAAGCAGAAGAAGGTGGATGGATGGATGTTCAAATAGCTCCACTGAGGTCACTCAAGTTGTAACTGATTCTTTCTCAGCATCACATGTCTTCATTGTTGACTGATCCTATGTATGCAGTATTCAAGAGGTTTTGATATTTTTTGTCATTTTGATAACATTCCCATTACATGAATACAGCACAAATAACTTGTGCTTGCTGCATGTGATGAAAAGACTACAACCATTATAGCAGTAAGAAAATGATATAAACCCACATTCATTAGCTTCTTAGTGGTCTTTACTTTTTGTAAGGTCAAATATATGTTAGCTTTACATTAGCTAGCTCTGGACCCAGCCAGGTTAGCTGTTTGCTAATCTTTCTTTCAGGGTTAAGCTAATCTGAAGCTACCGTGAAGCTAATTTGATGCTTACTTTAGCTTTATATTTAGTGTGTGGATGTCAGAATGACAACAAAGACAATGGTTTTAAACCCCTATTTTTGGTGTTGATACCACTGCATACATTTGATGTTTGCCAAACCTCAAGCCTCGGGGCAGTTACACAGAAACTGTAACTGTAACACAGGCCATTTACCAAGTTTTACACACAGAGATGAATTACCTTCTTGTTAAACAGCAGCTCGGGAACCATTTGGGCACGTCAGTCATGAGTGCACTGGTTTACCCCGAGGGAGGTTAGCTGGGTCATTTCTTTGTGTGGGTGTATTTGTGTCTACAGCTTGTGTGTGTGTGTAGCTAGATAACTACAGGGACCTTGTCGCGGCCTGAGGAAATTCACCTCTGATGTGAAATTGGCTCTAAAGAGTTGCTACTTGTTACCATGTCTGCTCATCATCTTAATACTCTTTGAATTGACCTTGAAACACAGCCAGGCTGCAACAGAAAAAAAAAGGTACCTGAAAGAGAATGTGGCGTTTGGCTGCTGTCGTGACTCACATTCATATGCACACAGCTGGAGATGATGACTGAGCTATTTTGATGCATCAAAGTGGTTTATTCACGTGTACGGGGAACCAGCATGACATAAATGACCTCAAATCGTTTAATTAGCAGTGTGAAACTATATTCTGGAAGGAAACTTTGTGGATGACAGTAATTTTTCCCTTTCGCTGTGCACTTCTCGTTAGAGAAACGCTCACAGTTGAGACCAAACTGGCAGCACGGCATCAACAACATTTTAGGACACGGTTGATTTGCTTTGATTTCAAAGCACCCAAGCTAACGCCCATGGGATTAATTGAGATTAATTTTCAGCCTTGAAACTAATTAGTTAACAGACTGTGACTGAGAGACAAATTGCCATTGAGACCCCATTTGGATTTGCCTACCTGATCTGGGAAAAAGCTGCATGATCAGATGGAACCAGGAAATCTCTTATGTACACCAGCCTTTAATATAACACCACACCATTATAAAACACCGGCCTTTGGAGACCAGGCTGTGCCTTCTTCCTGCTCTCTTTGTGAGGATTTCATAAACTTGTATCTTTTTACAAGATATTATTCGATGTCTTCTGTTACTCGCTGATATTTAAATGTAAATGATTCCCTGGATGACTATTTATAGTCATGGACTTTTAGAAGCAGGTTTTTGATCATCTTCTCAGCCATGCTATTATCTAATCCAAGTGTCACTGCAGGTTAAAATAGTCATTCAGTAATTGCCGGTAGTCCTTTACTAAGCCTCAGCTTGTAAGAGAATGCTGTGTGTGCTGCAGTTATTCAGCCCTACACAGTCTGGGTCAGTTTTGCACAGACTGCTAGGTCCTACATTTCCCATTATTCATCACTTTCATTTACTTTACTCATTCCCACGCTTCCCATTCACTCTCTGCATAACCAATGCAATGCATTCTGGTAGTGTATATTCCAGACATAAGCCATCGAGCTCCCCTCTCCTCACTAGTATTTGGCTTGACTTATTTCATGACACAAAGTAACTGAAGCACCATGTTGGGTTCATTTCAAAATCAGGACTTACGGCATTCATAATTGCAGTTAATTCACAACTTTTGTGATATATTATATAAATATATAAAGCAAAGATACTACTATGACAATGTATTGTTTATGAAAGTTCTGAAAACCATCTACAATTTGCCTTTAAACAGTAGGCTTAAATGTGTAGACATTACTCCCACACTGCAAACACTGAACCTCCTTCACATTGCTGCTCACCTTGTCCTCTAAGGTTAGGTTTGGTGTACACTCTGTCTTCGTAGATGGGGTCAATGTGGTGTTCAGGAGACTGCAGGGGTCGCAGTTCGGAGCCCAAGTGACTGTGCTGGCTACTGTAGGAACCTCTGGACCCTGGAGAATGAAAAGCAGTAGAAGTGAAACATAGTGACAAATGGATGGTTGTATATATTCTCCTGGGATATCACTGAATGACAAATTAGATGATGAATGAAAACAAATGGTAACGTGCATTAATAGACATGCTTTCATACTAAGGGCTTTCATGTGCTGGACTGCTTTTGCTGTACTTATAAATAAAAAATAGCCATTTATCCATTAGCTTAAAAGCAAAAGAATACACAATAATAAATTTGGGGTTCTGTATGCTGGGCAAATTAATCTAACTTCATGAAAGATAGATTTCCTTCTGTCTTTTGAAAAACCCAAAATGAAGCCAAACTTCATCAGTCTTTCAACTGGGTTTTCTTGTTGGATGTCATGCATGAATGATCAGAAAGAACATTTGCAATCTAATTCATCTTAGATCAAATCTTAAAGCCAATTTAATCAGTCATTCTGTAACATTTGCTTTCTCTTATATATATATATATTCTTGTGCTCAAAGTGATGAATACCCATCACACACAAATTGAAAGTGGGTTTGTGTGACCTAACAAGCTAACATAAAATTAGACCCTTAATGTATACATCCAGACATCAAAGGTTAAAAAAGTAATTTCAGTAAAACAGAAAGAGTGCTACTGGAAAAAAGGCCACAAATTACACAATTGTTGAGGGTGTGTGTTAGTTTTGTTCTGCCAATAAGAAAGCTAAGAAAACCACAACCATAACTAAATAATAAAATACCAATCTGCAGTCTTAGGTGAAATGGAAAATGACCACAACCGAGTACAAGACATGATGGCATTTCACAGAAACACACATAGAAAAGTAGTCATAAAGTTGTCTTAACCTCTGCCTGCCAGGCTACCAGGCCTTTGCAGGGTTGCGTTGGCGTACAGCTCGTGGGAAATCTTGTAGGTATCTGCTCCAATGTGATGCAGCATGCGCTTGGTGGGCGACAAAGTGGCGTAGCTCCCCACTGCAGAGCTGAGCTGGTGTATGGGCGATGAGGAGTGGTTTCCCCCCGGGGAGGCTGCCATGGGGAGCGGTGAGGAGGAGCCGGCACCTGATGCTACCATGTTGATGGGCGATGAGGTGCTGAGGGAGGAGGACACGGAAACTGTTTGACTTTTTGTGTGAATGTATTCTGTTTGAGCTTAAATTAAATTTCCATTCATAACCACAATGGACACTACCGGAAGCATGCATTAGACTACATCAGGAGACAAAGATGAACAGCATAAGATACAGATGCATTTATTATGGTATAGCAGACATGGGCACCCATATCTGAAGATCTAATCTCATACAGAGCTTGCATACCTCCTTTGTACCTACTCTTCAGATAAGATAACACAGCATGTCTCTACAAGCAGTCAAACTGTCCCTGTTTGATGGCTCCAAACAGAAGCCTTCATTGCTACATAACCTGCCATACTAATAAGAGATTAGCTCACTGTACATTTGTTGTATATACATTTCCCCCAAATGTAGCCATATTTTTTGGAAAGCTTCTCTACTTGAATTTAAAATAAAGTTCTGTGGGTTTGAACAACATTTGGCTGCACAGCATGAGCCTGTAAAGTCTGGCCCACCAACAGTCTGCTACTTCATTAAGCGAGTCTTTTCTGTTTAAAAATTGTGTTCCAGGGTTTCGGTAAAGATTTATTGATCATGAATGAAACACTAAACCCTTCAATCGATCTGTCAAACTTTAAAGACAGTAAGATGTAGTACCTTAAATTATTTCATGTTGGGAAAAGCAATTCACAGTAAACCTATTTCTGTATAAATCATGGCATCCTGAGATTTAATAAAGTGTAATATAAAATTTTGCTAACATGATTTATACAGACAGAAAGCTTCTGCTTTGCAGAGGTCAAAAAGTGTGTGTGTGTGTGTGTGTGTGTGTGTGTTTTAAACCAGAAATATGAAGTAATTGTTTAGTCAATGTCATATTGATAAATGATGATACAGAGCTCTTGCATATCATTGGCAGCCCTAGCTACGGTGCTCTGGCCCCATTGCACAATGCACCAGACTCATTTCCAAAATGAAATAACTCTCCACCTCCTCACTTTCCTCTGTAAGGTGTAGGTGTGGGTGAAGACAAAAAATTGTGGCAGTGGTTTGTCATGACAAGACGTGAGGAGCAGGAGGAAAGTACTGAACTCAGCTTCCATCATCATTCAACCAGAAACAGATTCCTCAACCAGGTTTCCACTCAACAACTGCGACAGACTCACACACTCAGAACTCTCCTTTTGAGGTTACAGTTAGACCCGGATCAGGTGATGCTGAATAATCCCTAATTATGCTGCTATGTGACTTCCTGTGATACGCTGAGCATTACTGTGACTGAGTGACTGTTGCAAGTCATTAGAACTGGTGCATAGTGCAAGCTTTACCTTACGGTGTAGAGCTCAACTGTGAGTGTGATGAATAAATAAACAATGAACTTGAATTAAACTGAATTATGATTGTTACTGTATATAATTGTTTCTCCAGCATGCACTTGGCTGTTAATTCAGCCACCTTCCCCTGCATCAACAGGCAACCTAGAACTTTATTCTCCAATGTGGACAACCCATGCAAATCAGAGCACAGGCACCTGCAGACATGCAAATTCATATATTCTAAATGTCCCTCGCATTAAGGCAGAACCACAGAACAGAGGCCCCCTGCTGCTTCCTTGGCTCGGGCAATCACCTTTCATGACACGGCGTTAATAAAGCCTACCAGCAGCGCACGCAGTATTCCTTAAACTGTCATGTGTGTGTCACCATCCCCATTACAAGCCGTATAGGGGGAAGACTCTTTCAACCTCCATCTCCCGCTGTGATCATACATTTACAATTAGGTAAATTAGCGGCAAGGAGCATGCTTATACCTGTTTATACCGCTGTTGTTGCTTTTGTCAGTTGTGTGAATATTTGGCTGCTGTGCCAGTATGCTGCTAATGTTCATCTTGGTGCTGGTGCCATAGCCTCTGATCATGAGTGCCATGAAAAAGTATTTGCCCCCCTGTGATTTCTCAGTTTGTTGTGTATTTGTCACACTTACACAGAGCATTAAAAATGGTTAATATTAGAAAAAGACAACCTGAGTTAATACAAAGTACAGTTTTTAAATGAGACCCGAAATCACTTAAATAGAAACTGACAAAGTGAAGTCGGCTAAAAGGTCTCAAAATCTCCACAAGGTCTCCACGATCTGAAGAAACCATTGAGAAACGTGGTCAGACTGGAAAGAGTTACAAAGCCATTTCTAAGACTTTGGGACTCCAGCAGATGAATGTGAGAGCCATTATCCACAAAAGAAAACTTGGTGAACCTTCCCAGGAGTGATCAGTCTACCACAATTACTCCACAAGCCAGTCAATGACTCATCCAGCAGGTCACAGAAGAACCAAGAACATCTAAAGAACTTCAGGTCTCACTTGCCTCAGTTAAGCTCAGTGTTCATGAGACTGGGCAAAAATGGCATCCATGGTGGAGATCCAAGGCTAAACCTGCTGGTGAGCATAAAGATCACAAAGGCTTGTCTCACATTTGGCAAAAAATAGATAAATTGCTGATCCCTAAGACTTCTGGGAAAATATTCTGTGGACTGACGAGACAAAAGCGAAACCTTTTGGAATGTTTGAGTCCCATTCCATCTCGCACAAAACTAACACAACATTTCATAAAAAAGAGCATCTTACAAATAATCACACAACCAGTTCTTATTTGTAAACCAGGTTTACAAATAAGAACACAGAGCCAGGTAGGTTTGGATTGCTTTTTTTGCTTTCATTTAAAAACTGCATTTTGCATATTTACTCGGATTATCTTTGTGTAATATTAAAATCTGTTTGATTATCTGAAACATTAAGTTTGACAAATGCTAAAACCTATGATATCAGGAAAGCGGCAGACTTTTTCTCAGCCCTGTGTAATGCTTGAAGATCAAACTGCAGTATACTGTTTCATTCTCAGGCAGGTTCCCCAGGATGCACCCGCTCGTGAAGATGTATTCTCTTGAACTTTGGGGGTTGCAAAATTCTTATGTAATGCACTTGAAACATTGAGGCCAGGGTAAATCAATCAGTCAGACCAACCTGTAGGACTTGGCGAGTCGGCTGGGTGACTGTTTGGGTGAAGACACTCTCTGTAGCGTGGCGTAACTGGGCATGTCAGCCGAGGCTGAGCCCAAGCGCTGCAGCTTGGTAGGAGATCCCACCGCCTGCAGAGGGGAGCTCACACGCTGCAACACAAGATTTGTACTGTCACTCACTTTAAATATTCATCCTCTCTTCTTATTCTTATCATTATTTTCATAGAGATGAACAACTCTCCCCTGGAGCTGGAAAACCAGGGAGCAGAAATGTCCTGATGAAGAGCTGTGGGTTATCAAACCAAACATGAAGGCATGACTCTAAACGTTTACAACCAAATGAACTTGAAATGTGGCCGCGAGCAATCCTCCACCAAATCAAGTTCCCTCAGGACCCTGAACAATCATTTTTGGTTTTTACGTTAAACAATTAAGTCAAATTCCTTTCAGTTGCAGAGCCAATTTAAAATGCTGTTAATTTGGACGTGTGTGGTCAGCAAAAAGAGCAAATCTCCACCTTTAAGGGCGCATTTGTGTTTTTCTCTATGTCAGCCAGACGGGTCCACACATTCAAAACCAACATTAATAAAATAATAAATCATAATCATAGGAAATAAATCTTATAGTTAATTAAACTGTTATTTCACCGTTGCTCAAGCTCTACTAATTTGTATTAATCATCATATGAATAATATTTCTTGGTTTTTCATGAGTTTTCATAATAGATCGCAATAACTTCAATATGAAATGCTCAATTATTTTACAGCTGCTAAGAAACAACAATTATATTCTCATGACATCAGCACATTTAACATTTTATATACCATAATATGTCATTGGTATCAGGGTATCAAGTACCACTAAAAGCCTGCGGTGTCTCAAAGACATGACCACAGTATCCCATGATGCACTAGTCAAAAAACACCTATCACAACTGCAGTATCGCTTTGTAGTAATATTTCCTACAACAACAGCTGCAGTGCATGCAAAAGAAGCTGCAGGCTCAGTTTGGATACAGTACACACGACAGCATCCACTGAATATTTAAGACACATACTGCTTTTGAGGTTTTTCAGGACAAAACAGCATGTTGAGCAACACGCCAGGTCAGAGCGAGAATTTGCTCATTTGCTCTGAGATTGCAACATTTATTAGAAAAATGCTTTTGCTGTTTCTCTTTGGTGGGTTTTGTCAGCAGGATATGTACTAAATGGACATATAATTTGGCAGATATTTAGTGGCCTTTGTCACAACAATTACCTGAACAATACTTGCCGACTTTGTGTTTAAAATGTGTGAAAACGCTGCAGATTTTATCTTTTGAGATCAATGGCAGCAGCTTGAATTTTACTTCAGTATGACCTCGGTGCATTTGAAATGATCCATTCGCTACATGAGACCCTTCACTACACTTTGGTTGCATTGATCTATTGCTGGGTTATAGGAGCGTGTAAAGGAGGAGTGGAGAAAGCATCCGTCAGGCTGAAGCAACTGAAGCATCACAGTGATCTCTTCTGGGATATGTACCTGCGCGGGCAAAGTGGCACACGAGTAATACATGGATGGTCCAACAGGTACAGATCCACCCTCTGTGGGCATGTGGAAGGCGCTGCCAAGGGCCTGCTGGGCAAATGAGTCTCTGTGGGACTGTGAGGGAGAGTCTGTGCCTCCTAACTGGGCAGCTGCACGGCTGGATGTCACCTGAAGATGGTGGAGAAGAGAAACATGAGATAGGTGAGGGAAATAAGGGGTCAGAAGGGGGGCAAGGAAGGGTGAGAAAGATGCGAAGATATAAGAGGTACAAAGTGCAGTGCAAAGAAAGAAGGGCGCAGAAGAGTGAGGAGGTTAGGGAGGACACAGGACAGGAGACATGAAGAAGACGGGGGGTCAGAGAAAGGTGCAGTTGGAGGGAGTAAATCAGAGGAAGAAGCACCTGGTTGTAGCTGTGAACTGCCCCTCCAACTTGCCCGCTGCGGCCTGGGATTGATTCTCCAAGTGTCAGCCCTTGATTACTATGGTAACCAGCTGCTGCATAGGCATCCTGGTTGTTAAGCTGCAAAGCGCTTTGGGAGAGGAGTCCTTGTCCTGATGGGAAAAAGAAAAAGAATGGAATTAAGGGTGATGAGCAACGTCAAGGATGTGGTCACTGAGCCTGTGCGGTGTAAAAAAAGCTTAGTTACTTTTATGTAAATTCAATCAAAATGAGTTTTCTTTGAGAGAAGAAGGAAGCAGAATCGCTGTTTGTCTTTTGAAGAAAATTTGGAATAAATGTTTTGAGCAGTGTACAAAGCCACCTTAGAACTGGACTTTATTTCTGTCAAGTTGCTTTTATGTAACGGTTTTCAGATGACTCTTACTTTCTACAACAGTCAGTCTTTGTGTAAAGACTTATTCTGTTCGTGGCCTTGAAGGCATTCTGTAACCTACTTTACATCCCACGTGTTATACAATGTATTTCTTTTTTATGGGAAAAAGACTGAACGTGAACACAACAAGCAGTTGGTTTGTAATAGACCTTGAAATGAAGAACAGCGAATGGAAAAAGCAGATGGAAGGCTGGAATAGAAAGAAACAGATTTACTTATTGTCCTGTTTTAAGACACCCATTTGCTTTTTACCCACTATGCTATTCTGGCCTCTCTCCACTCTGTTCCAGTCATGCTCCATGACCCTTAAATCTCACTCTATTCCTGACCTCCATTTAAAACACACTCTTTTCCTGCCTCTATCAGTTCCTTTATTGCTCTCTAGTACCTGAGTGTCTCTCCAGCTCTTTCTCCTTCCCATCTATCTGTATAATTCAGCAGGGAGAGCGACACAAAAGTGTTAGAATGAGGCCAACAATAAAACTTTTACAAACTCACTCAAGGATGCACTGAAATAATCCATTTTCATTTGCTGTGAAAACATGTACCTTGTGACTTCAGAAATAAATAATTAAGTATAGTTAATAAAACGTTATTTTCTTTTTTCTCTTTTGAAAAGATTGATGGCACTCTTAACTACAGGCTAAACACGAAGTTAGTGTGTTAGATAAAAAGTGGCTCCATGGTGTAGTTTCTTACACAAGTCTCTGCTTTGAGACTGAGAAGAGAAACAAACCCAACCTGAGGGTGCTCACAAGCTAGCATACTCCTCATGCCAGTCCCAAGCCTGGATAAATGGGAGGGTGGATTCAGCAACAGAATCTGGCTTTTAAAAAAGAAAAAAACGTCTTTAATCAAATATGAGGATCCATCCGCTGTGGCCCCTTGAGAACAAAGGGAGTAGCTGTGAGAAAGCAAAGCCTTACCAGAGTGATCGTTTTTTAACACAAGCTAACAAGGCCTCAATTAGCAATTAGCATGATCCAAGCTAACCAAACCAAACTTTCATGTACAACAAAGTTAGACTGGTCCTTCATCACTTTCATGTCAGAGTTAAAGGTAACATAATAGGTATGGCTAAATTTCAGGCTTTACGTAACCCTCCACTAGCTGTATGAACTAAATGGTAAAGGAAAGGAGGCTGGTGGTTTGATTAGATACACCCATCAGCCACAACATTCAAACATCTTCTCTTTATAATGTGTAACATTCTGCTGGGAAAACTCGGGTCTTGGTATTCACATGGGTGTTACTAAACACTGTTGCACACCTAGCACACCCCCCACGCCCCAGCAACAGCAGTATCGCACAGAGAACAAAGAGCCCAAGCTGTACTTTGGCCTTCAAACTCTCTAAATATCAATGTGGATAAAAAAAAAAAGCAGATCTACGGAGACTCCATTCTGCAACCCACAGAGCTCAAAAGATCCACCGTCAATAAAATCCTGGTCCCAGACACCACAGAACATCCCTAAATGTACCATGCTCATATATATCTCATATATCATTCACATATATATACATTCCTGATCAAAATCTTAAGACCAGTTAAAAATTTTGAGAAAAGAATTTTCATTTTGCACTATTGGATCTTCACAATGTTAAAGGAAAAAATCAGTGCAAGAGACAAGAACTTTTGAGCAGGGAATTTTCTGAAAACTGCATTTACACTCAAACATGATTTTTTCAGCTGATCAAAAGTTTAAGACCATAGTCTTTAAAAGCCAAAAGCTGTGCAAAAATATGGATTCCATGTCATTTTCTGTCAAGTCTTTACACTGTCAAGACCTCCTGGTGGCAAAAGCAAAAAAGCTCACTGACTTTGAACGTGGTAGGATTGTTGAGCTGCATAAGCAAGGCCTCTCACAACGTGCCATTGCTGCTGAGGTTGGACGCAGTAAGACAGCCATTTTGCATTTTTTAAATGATCCTGAGGGTTATGGAACAAAAAAGTCAACTGGTAGACCCAAAAAAATTTCACCAGCTCTGAGCCGCAGGATCCGATTGGCTGTCCGTCAAGACACGGGACGATCCTCTACCCAAATTAAGGCCATTACTGGTGCTGACTGCA
>VOQJ01038471.1:16847-28884 GCA_015052665.1 Apistogramma diplotaenia | reverse complement strand
TCATTCCTATGGAGCCTCTGCGATGAGGCGACAGCCGCTTGGCCTCCTCCAGCTCAGCGACCGGCGACAGTCGTTCATGTGAAATTTCGAGCTCGTACACGTAGACGTGCACACGCGACCAGGCGACGCGATGAAACAAAGTTGAACAATGTTCTACTTTTGCCGCTGTCGCCGGGCTCTAAACCAATCAGCGAGGGTTCCATTGACTGACCAATGAGAGGAGAGTATGGGCTGCAGTCTGCAACCACTTTCAACACGGAAGAAAGCCTCGTTTTAGCTGTGCTTGACTTTCCAGTATTATATGACACTTAACGCAGCGATTATCGATTTAAATAAAAAGGCTCTGAATTTATCTTTATCAGCAGGGGCGGGCTGGGGTTGAAATTCAGCCCGGGAGCTTGGTTTCACGACTAGCCATCACTGTCTGCACCTGAGGCATGACCGGCTGGTTCGGCCTGGACATGACCGGCCGTTCGGGAACCCTCCTGAACCTCCCGATGGCCACCCCGCCCAGTAAAATCTTCTGACGCTTCATTGTCTTGTCTGACACGAACTGCTTTGAAAATGTCAAAAATCCCTCCACTTTCATAACCAATCAAATTTCTTTGAGACAAGCGACACGAATGACGCAAGAGCGTGATTCGCAAAGCTGCCGCCGCTGTCGCCTCCGGTGTGTTCGGTTTTACCCCATTTGTTGCCCTCGTTCGTCGCTCCCCGTGTGTCGGCACCATAAGGAAGCAGCCAAAAGTTTTGAACTAGGTATTGTTTAGGTACCGTAGAAAGGAAAATGATGAATCTTAACTTTAACACTAGCAGACATGACTCACAGTTAAAGATTATGAAATAGACTGCAAAACACACGACACTACTAAAGATCTTCATTCTTCACATCTATGCAGGAGCACGAGGCCAACGTGTACAAATACAACAGTACCATTGAGAATGCTGGCGCCACTGTTGCAAAGAAACCTCCTGTGGTCAGACTGTCTGACACCGTTCAGAAACAGGTAACATTCATTATTATTATTATTTCCAACATGATACATGTTTCACATATTTATGAGTAGATCGAGATGACTGACAATCCACTTATTCCAGGGAAAGGATCTGGGGAACCGTTTCGCTGAAACAACAGCTGAAAACACCCAGCGCCAAAAACAGATGGGCTTGGCTAAGAATCTCATTTCAGTGGTAAGAAAACAGGCAGTAATTAAACTAAAAAAGCATTTATTGTCCTTTTGTATGCCATTTTTATATAATTAATGCTCTTCATTAGACTAAAGCTACATTACAAACAATGCTACCTTGATGACTTTCAATGCTTTTCCTGCTGCAGAATGAAGACCAAGTTCAAGCAGTGGCACAGCGGCAAGTGCATCTTGAAAGGAATACTTCTGAGTTAGACGGTCTGGTAAAAGTCCTAGAGGAGGAAAGGGAGAGGGCAGCTCATACTGAAACAAACCTGAGAACCTTCAAAGACAGGTTTTTGTCACTGAAGAGTCGCCGTGGAGTGGAGCGTGTCGAGGAAAAAGAAGTACTGCAGTACTACCGCGACCCAAAACTGGAACGTGAGCTGACTGAGCTGCAGCAAACGCTACATGAAGAAGTCTTGAGGCGCAGCACCACCCAAACCGAGATTGAGGTTATTAACAAGAAAGTCACCACGGTGGAGGAAACCATAAAGGTCACACCAGCAAAACTGGTGACTAGAGAGGTGACGGAGTTTGAGAAAGATCCCCAGCTGGATATAGAGGCTGCTAAGCTGAGAGAAGAAATAGCAACGTTGAGAGATAAAATTCGAGAGAAAGACGGGGAGCATATTCAGATGAAGACAGAAGTCACAATTCTCCATCAGAAGAGACCAACCATCAAAGAGAGGGTGGTTAAGAAGGAAGTAGTTAAAGTGGAACAAAACCCGGAGATGCTAAAAGCAGTGATAACATTTCAGACAGAAATTTCTAACGAGAGCAACAAGACCAAGCTCCTCAATGATCAAATCTTCCAGACAAGGAGCCAGATCAATGCTCTCGAGAGGCTGATCCCAAACATTGAGCCAAAGATCATCACTAAAGAAGTCAAAAAGATTGAACAAGACCAAGACCTTATCAATGAATCTATGAAGATTCGAACAGGCCTGGAGGACGAGAAGATTGAAAACAACTCTTTGTACAAGGAAGTGATGGAGCTCCAGAGCCGCTACAGAGACGTTCAAGATTGGAAACCCAAAGTTGAGGTGAAGGAAATTGTTAATGAAATCTACAGGATAGACCCGAACACAGAAGTGGAGATAATGCGGCTCCGCAAAGACATCCAAGACCTCAGTAGACAGCGCTCTGACATTGACAGGGAGATCACCAAGGTGACAGCTGACCTGAACATCCTTCGTTCTGAGAAGCCCAAAGTTGAAATGAAGGAGGTTATCCAGGAAGTGATTAAAGAGGAAAGAAGCCCTGAAAATGAGAGAGAGATTCAGAGGCTAAATGAGCAGGTGAGCAGTTTGCACATAAACTTTAGCTCCCTTGAGGACCAGCTGAGAATACTGCGGAAAGAGAGGGATGAATGGAAGGCTGAAAAGTCAAAGGTAGAGACCCGTCTTCTCACCAGAGAAGTTGTTAAGTATGAGCCTGATCCACTACAGGAGAAAGAGCTTGACCGTTTGAGAATTAATCTGCGGGAAGAGACCCAGTTGCGGCGCACCATTGATGAGATGGTGTATGACCTGAAAAATAAATACATCCTGTTGGAGAGACAGAAACCGGAAGAGAAAGTGGTTGTGCAAGAGGTTTTACGTCTGCAGAAAGACCCCAGGCAAGTGGTCGAGCATGACAGACTTGGCAGGAACCTGGATGAAGAAATAAGGAGTCGCCGTCAGCTAGAGCTAGAGCTACAACAGTTAAGAACAAAGTTGGAAGACAAAGAAAGGATCCTCAGACAGAGTGATGAGCGCCAAAAGAGGATTCAAGCTGAGTCTGAAATCAGAGAGATTAGACTGCGCATCACACAGCTGGAAAATGCCCCACCTCCTGTTGAGGAAAGCATAATTGTCGAGGAGGTACTGAAGGTGGAGAGGGACCCAACACTGGACAGGCTCACAAATGGTCTGCGGTCAGAAATGGACAAGGAAACCCACGAAGTGCTGCGTCTGGAGAGAGAAATACGCAACATCAATCTAAGGATTGAAATCTTGCAGAGAGAGAAGTCCAGTGAGAGGACAGTGTACAAGGAAGTTGTCCGTGTTGAAAAAGACCAGGCAGTTGAATCTGAGAGGGATCGCCTTAGAGAACAGGTGTCTCAGAGTAAATTTGCAAGACAAGACCTGGAGGATGAAATTAGACGCCTCAGTGACAAAATCCAGACTCTGATGACCAGCAAATCTAGTACTTCAAGAGAGGAGACGACCCTGACGATGAGCAAAGATGCTTTACTGAGGGAGAAGGATAACCTCACTCGAGAACTTAGAACACTTGAGGCCACGAGACACGATATCACACTGTCTTTCCAGCAGCAGAGCCGGCTGATGACTGAAAGATCGCAGATGAGCAGGCAGAGGAGCGTTAAGATGGAGTCTGATGTCATACGTTTGGAGAACGACATCTTGGATGAAAAAGACAAGATCCATCAGCGAGACAGCATCATCCGTGAGCTTCTACAGAACCTGCAGCGAGAGGAGAGTGCAGAAACAAGAACCAAAGAGACCAATGTCTCTACAAAGATCACCATTTTGGACCCAGTTACCGGCAAAGACATGTCTCCTTATGATGCCTACCTTCAGGGCTTGATTGATCGTCAGCAGTACATTCAACTGCAGGAGCTTGAGTGTGACTGGGAGGAGATCACTTCATTGGGACCTGATGGGGACATATCTCTACTGCAGGATCGCAAGAGTGGAAAGCAGTACTCCATCAAAGATGCGCTGAAGGAAGGAAGGTTGACAGAGTATGATCTACAACAGTACAAACAAGGAAAAATTCCCATCTCAGAGTTCGCCCTGCTGGTTGCAGGTGACAACAAAAAGCAGTCCCAGTTCAATTCAGTCATCCCAAAATCCACCACATCACTGCAATCAGCACAACGGACTCTGGACCTATCTGCTACCAGAGAAATCTACCCAGTTGCTGGAATAATAGATGTAGACACTGACACCTGCTATACAATACGCAATGCCACCATTCGAAAACTGATTGACCCCACAACTGCCCAAAGGCTTCTGGAGGCTCAGGCGGCAACAGGAGGGATCGTTGATATCACCAGTAAAGCGAGATACACAGTTCACAAGGCAGCAAACAGAGCCCTCATCGAGGACAGTCAAGCCCAGAGACTGCTCAATGCACAAAAGGCTTTCAGTGGAGTTGAAGACCCTGTGACCAAAGAGTGTTTGTCTGTGGGAGAAGCTATTCAGAAAGGCTGGATGCCCAAGGAAACTGGCATTCGCTACATGGAGGCCCAGCACCTGACCGGAGGGCTGGTCAATCCAGTCACTGGTAACAGAGTTAGCATCTTGGATGCCATTGGGTCCAAAATGATCGACAACACAATAATGAGGGACCTGCAAAGTGAGTCAACCTACATCAAGGATATTATAGACCCGGTAACAAAAGAGAAGATCAACTACAAGCAAGCTCTCGATCGCTGTAGGAGAGACCCAAGCACAGGCTACCCAATGCTGCCTGCCTCCTCCAAAGAGTCTGGTTACAGTCCAGTGTACAATTCAACTAAATATGCAAGATTTTAGATACATTTACTTTTTGGAGTTAGCTGTTCTATGGAGTGTTGTGGTAAAAAGGTACCGTTAGATATAGTAAACCTATATGAAATCCATATATTATTTACAATGGACATTTTGACTCAGGAAACGTCTTCTACTGCAAAGCTTTCTCTCTAGCCAAAGTTAATTGCTGCTGAGTTGCATTTGTTTACTAAAAGCGCCTGATTTGGGCTGATTTATTTTGGTTTAATTTAAAAACAGTATAAATGAAGTTTTTCATTGATATTAATGTGTTATTAGGGATACTGGGGCATGGTGCAATGCTATTTGTCAAGAATGATTGATTATGTATTATTCATGGCTTTTCTTTGAAACTGTCCACTTCTATCTTGCCTATCTTGTTTGATACTTTACAAAGAAACATATCAATAAATTTAAATTATAATGGTTGAAGTGTACAGACTTTTATTTTCAATGCTGTATAGTCTTTAAAATATTAAAAAAAAACACACTACACATATTTCAAACTTGGAACCATGGTGAACCTTCGAGGGAAAATTACAAAAGAACCCAGAATCTAAAGAACTGCAGGCCTCAGTTGCCACAGTTAAGGTCAGTGTTCAACAATAAGAAAGAGACTGACCAAAGGTTGAACTTTTTGGAGGTCTGAGTCTTGTTACATCTGGCATGAAATGAACACAACATTTCATAATAATAATAAACCCAGGTACAGCTTCAATCCATAAGGACATAGTTGACCAATATATTTACAGCTTAAAAAATGAAACTGCACTAGAGGACCACTGATGCCTTAAACATTCCTTTATTTAAATTTAAATTAATAATCAGATATATTAGCAGATATATTGATATTAACTTCTGCTTAGATAAAAAGGTTATAGGAACAGATGACCTAAAATATATTTTTAACAGTCTGAGACTACTCCAGAGTAATATAAACATTTATCCACCAGCATGACTTTTATGTTTTTCATTCATTTTTCAATTAGGTGGAATATATGGACAAAGGTAACAGACCACAGTTGTTAATGTTTGAATTGAGGTGTTTTCAGTCTCACTGCCACAGGCATATAAAATCAAACACGTAGCCACACAGTCTGTCTTTACAAATATTTGTGAAAGAACAAACCATTCTAAAGAGATCACTGCATTCAAGTGTGGTGCTGTCATTCAATGCCACCAATACAACTAACTTTGTGAAATTTCTTCCCTCGTTGACATTCCAGAATCAACTCTAAGTGGTATTTTTGCAAAGCTGAAGTTTTTAGGACTCAACTCAGCCACAAAGCAGCAGACCACATAAAGTTACAGAAGGGGGCACTGAGCTTTGAAGTGAAGAGTGTGTAAAAGTCATCAACGCTCTGCTGAGTTCCAAACCTCCTCTGACATTAACATTAGCACATTAGCTTCTTCATGCCATGGGTTTCCATGGTCTGCTCCCTCAACTGTAGTGTGCAGACAGCCTAGTAATTTTAGGCATATAATGTAGCTTCATCTATATTACAGAGATTTTGCTAATGGCTCAAGCTTTGTCCACACTGGAAGCAATTTGCAGCAACATGGCAATCAGAGAAAATGGAATAAATGATATTATGTGACTGAGATAAACATCATTCAAAATGATGCGCCACAAATGTCAGAACTAATTAATTATCAGGAGTCTTAAGAATGACAGACATACCTAAAAATATAACAGATTTATGATCCATTAACCCAAAACATGTTTTAAACACTTCAGTTGTCCTACACGAAAGTCTAGTATTAGTCCCCTAATTTAGGGCTTTAACCTTTAAAAAGCAACCCCCTGAAAAAGTGTAGAAAAATCTCTGGGGACAGTTACATAAAATCTTGCAAAAAACCAAACAGCCGTTAAGTCCGCTGGAGTTCAGCTAGCACAGCAGCTTATGGGACACCACTGCAGCTCTGACAGTCAATAAAGACCCTGATCACGTTGCATCTGCAGGCTGTGCACCCTGTTTGCATTTCCTCTCCCTGAAGAAGTTCCTTTGTTCAACAATGGCTTTTTGCAGAAGGGCGATGTTTACACCATCAACACAGTTCAGCACACGGGCACGCACCATTGCACCAACACCTGGAAGACAAGAGACAGGGAGGTGATAGCATCAAAACACTCTCCCTGAATTTAAATATTCAACAGGTAGCATGAATAGAGGCCAAATTAATTTTACTGGTAATGAACTGCAATTCTTACTGTTAGAATCAAATGTAAAAATAAATAAGGAAAGCAATAGCAATGAGATAACTGCTCATTTGAGTGTTTTTATTGCACCTTCACACACGACAATGAACAACTCGACAGGAACAACTCATACTAGAGGAACCGGCAGCATGTGAATGTCACCGCTAAAATTATGAACTGCCAAGAAATGAAGACGATGATTCACAGAAGGAGGGTGTCTGAGATGATGCAGGAAGATGTCTTCCTAACCCATGTGTGGACTTACAATGATCACATGAAATCACATAAATAAGAGATCAATGGGATCTGAATTGTTAGCGTGTATTGCTCCTTCTTGGAAGAATAAATTTTTTTCAGTACATCAATCAAAATCTCCAGGGTAATGATTGTTTTTAAAAGTGGTGTCAGTCTGACACAACCAAAAGAAGCAAAAACAAACACAGCATTTAAGAAATTAGATCAGGTCAACCCCAGAAGGACACACAGACAGCTGCTTAATGTTTAATTAACCTGTGAACAGAATGTCCTAGAACAATCCGAAAAGAGTTTATTGATTTCGTTAAATGTGGAGGAAAACCAGAAAACTTTAGTTTAAAAAAAATCTTAACAAAATACTTTTCTTACCCTCATCATTTTCTATCTCACCCAGCACGATGTACTGAGCTCCAATTATTGGGTTGAAGGGTTCCACAAATAAGGTGTGAACAACCACATTGTGCTCTTTGGAAGCATGCTGTGCTGACAGCATAGCCCTGGACTCCTCAGGTTGATAGCATACAAGTCTGGAAAAAAGGGATAAAAACATGTTAAATTGAACAAATTAGGTTCATTTCCAGCTCCATGTGTTAATTTTTGCACGAGTCTGCAGTTTAAATCATTATTTACACAACAGGTTCACAATAGGTTCCCTTAAAAGTAAACAAGTAAGTAAAGAGATAAGTAATGTCCAAATCCAAATAGAGGATAGAATCTCTAACGCATGTATATTTTAGTAGTTTAATGAACAACCAAAGGGTCAAAGGCAGTGGAAAACACAGTAGCTTCTATGTGTTTATTCTACTGAATAAAAAAACACCCCACTACAACCAACAGCTGTATAGTATTAATCATGAGAGAGATGGAAACTTTATAAATTTCTTAAATATAACTTTCAATTTTAGATGACAAAGAGGATAATTGTATGTACAGTCCTGTAAAAAATTAAGTACACATCATGATTCAATCAGTTGTAGAACCAGCTTTACTGACAAGTTTGTATCAGTCACTTACATCAACATGGAGGAATTTTTATTCTTTTTAAAGCTGTTCTGTTGTAGATTCGCAGCTGTGTTGTGATCATTGTCCTGTTGCATGACCCAGTTTTGGCCAAGCTTTAGCTGTCAGACAGAAGGCCTCACACTTGACTCTACAATATTTTGGTAAACAGGGGAGTTCATGGTTGACTCAATGACTGCAAGGTGCCCAGGTCCTGTGGCTGCAACCCAAGCACAAACCATCACCCCTCCACCACCGTGCTTGACAGTGGATCCGAGGTGTTTGTGTGGATAGGCTGTGCTTGATTCACCAAATGGTCAAACAGCTCATCGTCCATTGGAATGTTTTGCAAACCTAAGCTGTGTTGCCATGTTCTTTAAAAGAGAAGAGGCTTTTTCCTGGCAACCTTTCCAAACAAGCCATACTTGTCCAGTCTTTTTTATTAACTTTAACATGCTAACGGATATCTGTTGAGTCTGAGATGTAGCTCTTGTTTTTATACAGTCTGACCTTTGGGTGAATTTGCTGGGTTGTCCTCTCCTGGGAAGCCAGTTGTCTTGAATGTTTTCCACTTTTGAACAATCTACCGCAGAATGATGGACTTGAGATTTTTAGATTTTACAATCCATCTCAGACTGATAAGCAGCAACAACTGCTTCATTGATCAAAGTTCATTGCTGATATCCTTCCTCCTTGGCATCATGTTAACACACATCTGAATGCTCTTGACAAGAAAACTGCCAAAACCTCTGCTTTATAAGGGTGCTCACACTTACTGAGGATGGGCTAAATTAACAAACAGGTGTTGGAGTGAATTTCTTTTTGTGAAACTGAAATACAACCAAAAACTCAGGCTCAGTTTTCTAGTGAGAACAAAAAAAAACCCCACCTGCCAAATGTTCTGACTGATTCTCCTTCTTGGACGCTTCCAGAATTTATTTCCCAGGGAAAATGAAAAACTGCAGCTGAAGGCAGCATCGTGGTGTCTTTTTTATTATGTTGATATGATTGTCAAAAGTGTCGGTTATAAGGGACACAGTGAAGAAGACTTGGTACTTCCGCGGTGTATGTCACGTGACTCAACGCCGCCTCTCTGCGCGTGCGTGGAACAAAGGCCGATTCATGCGAAGTGGTCAGTTTGCAGGAGTTATAGAAGACAGGTGTGCTCATAGTTTTTTACAGTAAATATTGTTTCCAGTCTGAGACGGCACCATGAATCCTGATATTGTAAAAGAAAGAAAAAGCGCTACGTTTGACGTCGAAAAACTGACCTTTATTTTGGACGGTGGCCCAGAGAAGACCAGAAGAAGGCGAGAAATTGGTGAGTTTGAAATGTCTTCTTTTGACGAGAGATGTTAATTTGCCGTGTTTAGTGATGCTGCCTGCTTTAATTTATTATGGCGGTAGAACATAAACCGTCGAAAGGTGCTGTGACGGGAAGAGTAAGCGCACCATTGCTTTCATCGGCTGTTAGCTAAGGTGGTGTTAGCAGCCCCAGGTGACTTGAGTGTCCGGGGTGCACCAAACTTTTACTCGTTTTAGTAACAAATCTCAGATATGGTCCGTTTCAGGTGGTATTTCTAAACTTAGCTGTGTCAGAATGACTTTATGTGTTCTAAATGTAAATTCTGTTTTATTGTCAATAATATTTATGATTAAGTTTCACCAGTTTAGCTATAACCCAATTTTTTACTGTTGTAGACAACTGGAAGAAAAATCCAAAACAGTGCTTTATTCGGTCTGGACGAAATTTAAATTTACATTAACTCCACGACTGACCCGCTGCGTGAAACACAAGTTAAGCAAATGAAATTAGGAAGGCACCTATTACTGCTTAGGCATTTCTACAGTATGTACAGTGATGAGTGCCCAAGTGTCCGGAGTCTTGCTGAAATTTGGGATTTTGCAAATCAATAAACAGGTTTGTAGTTGAGTTTGGTTAATGGTTAATCTATAATGTTCTTTGACTTGCCAAAGGTAAGTTTTTTTTTTAAAAAAAAACATGGGTCTACTGCATGTTTCTATACTGCTCCAAAAAAAATTAAAGTAACACTTTTTATTCAGATTATAGCAGCAAGACACCCCCCACCCCACCTCCAAAAAACAAAACTAAAACAGGAATGTTTTTACAGGGGGAGGCAACAGATTTTTTTCCCTTCATATTTTCTGATGATTTTTCTCTAGTTGTTTGCATCATGCTAGTATCAGTGTCACTACTGGTAGCACAGGTTGCACAGGTAGTCCAACTCTTCCAGGATGGCACATGAATATGTGTCATTGTCAGAAGGTTTGCTGTGTCTCCTGTTACAGTCTCAAGAGCATGGAGGAGATGCCAGTAGACATGCAGTTACTAAGAGAGCTGGACAGGGCCATGGAAGATCCTTAAGTCCCCAGCAGAACCAGTATTTTTTAAGGAATGACAGGATGAGCACTGGTGTCAATGTTTCTGACAAAACAATCAGAAACAGACTTTACAAGGCTGGTGTGAGGGCCTGATGTCTTCTAGTGGGACCTGTGCTCACTGTTTGGCATTGTGGAGCCTGATTGGCATTTGCCATTTGCCATAAGGTCCTGGAATTGCCAGGTGCTACACTGGTGCCTTGTGCTTTTTCACACTTGAGAGCAAGTTCACCCTGAGCACATGTGGAAGACATGAAAGTGTCTGGAGAAGCTGTGGACAACATTATGCTGCCTGTGACATTGTTTAGCATGACCAGTTTGGTGGTGGGTCAGTGATAGTCTGAAGAGACACACATCCATGGAGGGATGTACAGACATCTACAGGCTAGGCCCCAGCACTATCACGGTCTTTAAGTATCGGGATGAAGTCCTTGGACCCATTGTCAGACCCTACACTGGTGCAGTGGGTCCTGGGTTCTTCCTGGGGCACAACAATTTCCGACCTCATGTGGCAAATATATACAGACCGATCCTGACAGATGAAGGAATTGATGCCATTGACAGGCCCCCATGCTTGCCTGACTTTTATCCAATAGAACACCTCTGGAACATTGTTTCGGTCCATCCACCACCACCACCAGGTTGCACCTCAGACTGTCCAGGAACTCTGTAATGTCCTGATCCAGATCTGGGCAATTTCTTGAAACGGGCTTACTGTGTGTTTTGTCTCGAGGCATTTGTAGATCCATCCTCTTCAGTGTGACACACCTGTTTAATTAGTAGCTGCCTCACTAATGCATGAATGTTTGAATTTCCACTGTAGAGTCGCTTGTTTTCAGTGACCCAGACTTTAAGGAGGAAGACCCAAACTTCCTGTCCCGCAGCGAGCGCTATGACCAGGCCATTAGAAAAAGTGCTCAAATGATCCTGAAGCTCAGAGAGTATGGCATTGCTGACCCAGAGGAGATCTATCATTATAAGAGGTATGTGCTAGAAGAGTCAACACATAAAGCCAACAGTTAAAGTAGATGGGTTTATGTAAGTAAAGAACTTAGGGAATTTAAACATTTATAGGCTGTTATTTAAAGTGTAGATGCAGACTCAAAGTAATCACAATGCATTTAATAGAAACTGAAGCTGAAGAAATTGGTATGTACTCATGAGAATACGTTTTTACATTTTTTTTTTAAACAGCCTATGTGATAACTGACAGGATCAAAGGTAAAAGTACTGTAATGCTACTACACCCTGGCTGTACTTTGACAGTAATCAAATTATATACCCACCTTCTCGATTAACTCCTGTATGTAAAGGTTCAAATCCCTAACAGCATCACAGCCATTACATGGACAGTTTACATTACATAGAGTTTAATATAGTTTTCTTTCCACTGTATAATTGTTAATAATACCACCCCCCCCCAAAAACATACAAAAAACAAATATCCCCCCCTAACG
>VOQJ01038471.1:0-16827 GCA_015052665.1 Apistogramma diplotaenia | reverse complement strand
TTTTTTCTTTCCCCTTTTTAATTTTTTAAAAACCCCCCCCCCCCCCCAAAAACAAACAAACAAACAAACTGTTCTCTATCTGGTGGAGGCTTTGAAAAAAAACCCTACATTCTGGTCCCATAACGCTGACAACTAAGTGAACAACAAATGCAGTTGGTGCAAAGTTCACATGAGATTATAATAGTTTGGGCAGGCATACAAGTATCAAGCTGTGGCCAGCTTTACTACACAGTGGAATATAAGGGTTAATCAAGAAGTTATTTTCAGTTAGCTGTTCTAAGCTAACCAATGCAGTGCAGCTTTGTTTTTTTTTTAGAAAATGCTTTGGCTTGTTAGTCTCAGAGGGCCAGATTTGCTAATGGTCAGTGCCAGCCCAAAACCCTCCTCTGCATTAAAAACAAAAACAAAACAACTTCTGTCGGGAATTGCTAAAGAGGCACAGGGTCAGGTTTGTGACCGAAAGCCAGGGACAGTTATTTTTGCAGCTGAACTCATTGTTTGTGTTCTTTTTGAGTTTCCCTTTCAGAGACTAAATTTGGGAGGATTTAAATTAATCATGCAAATGTGGTTAATCAGGTTTGCTTCAGGCAGTTCACTGTACATTGTGTCAAATTTAAAACCGTGTGTAGTGGAAACAAAGAATGTCTTATATTGTGCCTGCTGTGGCTGTGATGGGAGTATTTATTTGTGGTGATGAAGGAAGATGTTTTGGCACCGGCAAGTGGCTTTGAGTGTGGTGCCAAAACTTTGCCCCTGTCCTGTAGCTCTTCACTGAGGCCTCACCCTGTATGTTTAGAGCTGAGCCCCACATTCTGCTGGTCCTCAGTAATACTAGTATTTTGCTGAAATGCAGTAGAACCTCTCTGAACTGCACTAATGCATCTTTTATTGGTTATTAAAGTCTGCCAGGTTAGTTTTTAGTGAGTAGGTGGGTTTGTCATGGTTTAGGTTATAAGTCTAATTTCTGTACAGAAACCATTCCACAGTGAAAACTGCAGAGAGCACAAGAGTAGCATCAGTTAGTATATCCTTCCACTCCCATTAATGCATTTTTGCAGTCTGTCATACTGTTCAGTAAATCTGGCCCTTATGGTGTAAACAGATGTATTACAATTAAATTAAATTAAATTTTATTTATACAGTGCCAAATCACAACAAACAGTCGCCTCAAGGCGCTTTTTATTATAAGGTAAAGACCTTACAATAATTACATAGCTGTTACAATCTACACCAAAGCCTTTTTTTCCAGATTTTGGTCAACCTTCTGGGTACTCTGTTCATCCACAAATGTTCTTCAGCCTGTACACTCAACAAAAATATAAATGTACAAACTCAAAAGGATTAAGTTAAAATGACCTATCCCTTAACATGCCCATGCATGGGACAACATCACAGAGGCCCCTATTGACAGTATAGTGATGTCTGTTCGCCAGGGATGCATGACGCCAATCAGAGTTCACTCAGTGCAGTGAACTCTGATTGCCGACCACACTGTTCACTTTATGATAACACATGGACTGTTACATAAATATCTGGAAAAACTGGTTGCTCCTTGAAGCCTGAAACGGTACCGAGTGCATACAGAAAATGTTGCGCTTACACATCGTTGATTAGTTATTAGATTAAATGGATAAACTGTTTCGAGCATTTATATTGTTGAGTGTATCTGCACATTGTTGTTCAGTCAGATGTGTAGTCAGTGTGAAGCAAACGTCTCTTCAGCATACAGGATATAAACTTGACATGTGTAAATATTTCAGTTGTCTAACTGAGCTAACAGTGAATCTGAACTGCACTTTTTAAACACCTTCCCAGTATGGTCAAAGGCAACAATCAGGACGCTATGGGACTGCACTTTGCCATGTTTCTCCCATTCCTGCACAGCCAGTGTGACCCTCAGCAAAAAAGGAAATGGTTGCCTCTATCAGAGTCCTACCAGGTGGTGGGCACCTATGCCCAAACCGAGATGGGTCACGGTCAGTCTTGGCTTTAGCTGTGAACTTAACTTGACTGTTGCTTAAGGCCCTTAGACAAAACTTTATTATGCTCTGCTGAAAAATGACCATTAATGATATTTTGCAAAAGGAAAAGGTCATTTTCAGTAAGACCGGGAAACCGTTTACTACCACAACTCTGATATCTTGTATGTGTTTGACAGAAGCAAATTGTGTAGAAAATTCAAAGTAGTTGCATTTGTGTTTTTTGATCATTGTGTTCAGTTATGTGTTTCTAAAAGACAGTACACATAGATCAACGTTACTAGCATAGCTCCACAAATAGTTGCCATTTAGACTCTAAATATTAATAAACTAGTTTTGTCAACCAACACGTTCCCATTAACAGATAGTAGTTCTACTTCTTTCCCACTCAAACTCTCATTCCTTTTTATATATTGATAATGAAGCTTGTGCATATTTTGATTTTCTTCATTGCTATCCATCTTTTCTGTAATTGATTCTCAGTTTCCAAGTAATTCTAATAAATTGGTCTGTCTTGGTTTGGACATCTGCAGAGACTGGAAATGATGGAAACGGGAAACATGAAACTAGTTTAGTTTTTATGTCCTTTTCATTCAGGAGCCTATAATGAGGCCTCTGAATGTGTCTTTTGTAATCTGAGAGACTGGCAAATCTGTGCGAATGTAGGCCAAGTCAGCTATTTGGTGGCTTTCTGTAACTAAGCCAGATGGATGTCCTTATTAATTTGTGATCTGTGCCGAGCTGCACCAAGTTTCTCTGTATATATTGAACATTTCAGTTTGGTTAGTCAGAGTTAACACTTAATTGTGGTACCTTTTTAATTCTCTGAGGCTACAGCTTTGAGACTGCGGTTATGTAAAGTGTAACTAAATTGCAGTCATTGGCAATTTATACCCCATATTCAGTGAAAATAATACGAATAAGTTTTGATACGTTGTCTTATTAACACTGTTTTTAGGAATTATATGCTAATCTTGAACTTGGTGCCACAACACATTAAACAAAAAAGTTGGCAAAAAAGTCAAGCTACTTTCATAGCCTTGGCAATGTCTGTTCCACAAAAAACTCAACATTGGCCATAACTCAAACAATGTGACCTAAGATAATCAAATTCATACCATAGATGCAGCTACAAAAAAAGCTCAGGATGGCTTACAATTGCAGCAACCTTGACCTCAAGCTAAAGGTCAGAGGTCAAGCTTTCTGAAAATCTTGTGACTGCAATAACTCCAGAACCATCAAACTCCAAACACTTTACTGTAACACCGCTTTGATCTACCCTCCCTTCTGCTGTTATGGAAACAGCCGAGCATTGGCCCCCACTCAGCGGTGCTCGTTACCCCTTTTGCGTAATATTTTAACAACACTAGGAGACCTGTTAATGCAAAACTAAATATTTGCATGTTTGCTTGGAATATGGATTTAACTGTAACGGTTTGGAAATTTGTTTAGGAACTTTATTCATAAACAGCTGAATTTTAAATCAGTCTTTTCTCTTATAAAAGGCATTTCCTTGCAGGATGCTGCTGCTTTAATTTTTTAAATCCAGCTATGTTAAAAATTGGGAAAATGCATTGATGCAACTACTACAAAACAAATTTATGGAAATTAAATCAATGGAGTTTGAAGTCAAATTATTGCCACTTGATCAAATCAGCAATTCCAATATGCATGTCATGCTGACAAATTGTTTTAATTTGTCTTTGCCACTTCTATCTCTACTGCTTGCTTAACTTTTGTCTTTCATTCTCACATCACCACATTAATTCCTGCCCACAATTCCACAATTCCACAATATTGTATCATTATCTTCTCATTCATCCATCCTAACATTGGGTTAAACTTTTCACAACTTCCACCATCTACATCTCCTCTCCCTGCCTTTTCTACATCACCACCTGCTTTTTCCCCCCCGTTTGCCTCTGCCTTGCGTGGCCAAGATGTGTGCACCCTGACAGGCCAGAGCCCTTGGATCTCCATCTCGGGATGTTCCTGCCCACACTGCTCAACCAGGCCACCCCGGAGCAAATGGACCGTTTCTTCATGCCTGCCTGGACCCTAAAGATCATCGGCACCTACGCTCAGACTGAGATGGGCCACGGTAAAATTGAGTCCTAAATGGCAGGCCAGTTGGGAACAGGACAAAGTTTTTCAAATAAAATTTTCAGTTTACCCGCAAATGGAGTCAGATTATTGGTTTCGCTTTAAAATCAGGGAAAGCTGATGCTGAGTGATTTTACCTGGTATTCAGCACTAGTTTATTATTCAAATGCATCCACTAATCCTCAGTTAAGAACAGTTTATGAAAATTCACGTGAATGTATCGGTTTGTTTGAAATTTTTTTAAACCAAACTTCTGATCATTTCCATTGGTGAGTTCAGTCAACTAGAGAAACACTGTAAACTAAGTTAACAGCTAATCTTCTGAGATCAAACGATAGAGTGTTTCTGGATGTGTTTAACAGTGGAGTATATGAAACAATCTGTGTGCCCGTCTGAAACCAATGACTCATTGACACAACACCTGACCATCTGTGTCCACTGGCCGACTGAAAGCGTTAAGTATTTCTTTTGAACACACAAAAAAAGTAACTATAGTTAACAAAACATTTGTTTGCATAAAAATGTGATTTGAACATAACACACAAACCTCTAGAATAGCTTCTCACTAGCTTTTATCCTCCCTGACCACTAGCTCTTTAACAAATTACATGTACCTCTTGCTCTACAGAAGCTCTTATGTGTTTTTGTCTTCACTAACGACCTCTTCTTAAGCATGGGTTGGTGCCTGCCTTTAACTATAGACCTGTAAAGTCCAGCTTAAATGGCATGCAACTGAATCATTTTAAAAATGTCAATGAAAAATTATGATCTGTCAAACACCTACAAGCTTCACTGCTCAACTCTATGAGAGAAGTGGATTCATCAATTTCATTTTTAAGTAAAATAACATACATACAAATGTATGTTATTTTAATTCTCAAGGGCTGAACATGCATTCTGTTTTGTAGTTTAAACTATGAATATTTTTCATGTATGATTGATGCTAAAGTTTTAATATTCTATAATCTTTAGGTCATCCATGTTTAACACTAGTAGAAGTCTTGCATTAAAAAAATCAACAGGTGATTGATAATGTGTAACTAGCATTACAGCACTCATTTTTGCTTTTTAACTATGTCCTGTGTGTGTGTGCGTGCGTGTGTGTGTGGTGGACTTTGATATGCTGACTTACTCCAGGCACACACCTCAGAGGGCTGGAGACCACAGCCACATATGATCCAGCCACTCAAGAGTTTGTCTTGAACAGTCCCACTGTGAGCTCCATCAAGTGGTGGCCAGGAGGACGTAAGTGTTTCTCTATTAGGCCCAAGAGTCACTGACTTTATAAATAAGAAATTTTGTCATAAATGAATATCGTGTTTTGTTTTTTAATAATTTCTCTCTTTTCTAGTTGGAAAGACCTCAAACCATGCTATAGTGTTAGCACAGCTTTACACTCTTGGAAATTGCCATGGTCTGCATGCTTTCATTGTACCCATCCGAGATATGGACACACACGAACCACTGCCAGGTAACCACAATCTGTGATGACTTTATTGTAAAGTCGGTCCACGTCGTCCTGTTTTTTTCCCCTCATTTTCTCTTATTAGTCAGATCTTTTTCTTTCTCTCTCAGGCATTGTAGTTGGAGATATTGGCCCTAAGTTTGGCTTTAATGAGGTTGATAATGGCTTCCTGAAATTGGAGAACGTACGAATTCCACGGGAGAACATGCTGATGAAATACGCCAAGGTGAAAGTTTTTTCTCAAACAGTATTGGTTCACTGTAATTAGATGAATATACTTTGGTTCTTCAATTGGGATGTTTTGGGAATTGATTGTTCTTGAAGTTGCACAGTGGTTTTCCATCACTGCTTGTCAGTTTGTCCTTGCAGATGTTTTTCTAATTAAGCAGTGAACAGTTCTACCATGATTTGTTTGCCAGTGGTGACTCATTTCACTTGTCTCAGAAATTGTTGTTGGAAGATTTGCAAATTTAATTCCAAGACTTTCATAACAAATACACACTTTAGTAATGGTAGTAACTTTTACCTTTTTTTTTTTGCTCATTCATTAAGGAAAGTCAAACCATTTAGCTGTAAATTGTACATTCAATACATAATTCGCCTTTGCAACAGTACTGCAGGATTACAATTAGTATAGTCTTTATGGATGTAATAACAGTGCGACTACAGAATAAACTGCATTTGAAGTGGGGCTTCATTATGACTCTCTCCACCAGGTGGCGCCAGATGGAACCTATGTTCAACCGCCAAGCACCAAGCTGACCTATGGCACCATGGTGTTCATCCGCTCCATGATTGTCACAATGGCAGCCCGAAGCCTTGCAAAGTCCTGCACCATCTCCATCCGCTACAGCGCCGTTCGTCACCAGTCTGAAATCCGTCCGGGGTGAGTCGACACTTCATGTGCTTTTTGTGCGAAAATTGGGAAATAGGAAGTAAAAACAAACACATGCTCGCAGTTTAGCCTAAATAACATGATCCAGGCTCGAAGTTACATTTTCCTCTTTAAGTACTTGTGCCGCTTAGTTTGTTTCAATACCAGCTAGAAGAGAAATGAATCCTAGCCCTGTGTGATCTGAAGTTTATTACAGTGTAAACACCCAGCTAGGTATGAAAGACTTTCACTTTTGCAGAAATGTCTATAAAAAGCATGAAAAGCATTATACTCTGTTCTCACTAGTCTGTATCCTGGGTTCAATAATGGCAGATTACAAAGGGTTTGGTAACCTTTTGAGACATGTGGTGAAATGTGTGTCTCTATTGCACAGAGAGCCAGAGCCTCAGATCCTCGACTATCAGACACAGCAGCACAAGCTGTTCCCTCTGCTGGCCACAGCCTATGCCTTCACTTTTGTTGGCCAGTATATGAAGCAGACTTACCACCGTATCACTGAAGACATCAACCAGGGGGACTTCAGCGAGATGCCTGAGGTACTGACCAGTCAGCCATAAATGAGATTTGACCTAAGCTGCTGCTTCTTTATATTTGTTTTTTTAAATTCCCCCTCCTCCACTGCAGGAACCTTTCTCAGATTTTAAATGCCTGCTATATTCATCCTACTGCTGAGGCCAAGGTCTAAATGAAGTTCTGGGGAAATGTTTTTTTTAACTCATTTTTGTTTTTATTTAACTTCTCTTTTGTCTTTCAAACCAAACTGCATGCCATGCACTGTTTGTGTTCTGCAATCACAGTGGTGGGAAAAAATATATTTGTTTGTGAGAGATGTGCATTTTCTCCGCCATTTAGCCATGTGTGAAACTGTTTTCATTGGCTTTGCCCTCATTCCACAGCTTCATGCCTTGTCTGCGGGTCTGAAGGCTTTCACCTCATGGGAAGCCAACGCAGGCATCGAGGTTTGCCGCATGTCATGTGGTGGCCACGGTTACTCTCGAAGCAGCGCCTTGCCGGACATTTATGTCGAGTTCACCCCTACCTGCACCTATGAGGGAGAGAATACAGTCATGATGCTGCAGACTGCCAGGTAACTCGTAAAACTAAAATTTATGACTACAAATTGGGACCATGTTCATAAACTGCCAAGTTTTCCACCACTTAGAAATGCTTTTGTAATTATGTTGCCAGTGCTCATATAGTAGATCTGTTTAATTAGTACTCAAACACACACACAAACATGCATTCATGCACTTTAATCACTGTTACTGAATGAGAAGTAAATACAAGCCACAAATGCAACAGACATTTGATATCCCGGTTGTTATACAGATGTACAATGAGATTTATATTTTCTAATGGCTAAAATATTGTGTTTCTGTACAGCTCTCCATTAATGTAAAATGAATGCTTGCTAACTCATGGTTCTGTTAAACTCACCTGTGGGTGTCCAACACATCTCTGCAGATACCTGGTGAAGAGCTACAGACAGGCTAAGGCAGGCCAGCAGCTGAGCGGCATCGTGTCGTACCTGAATGAAGCAGATGTTCGGAGGGTGCAGCCACAGCCTGTTGCTGCCAGACCAACTGTGGTTGACATTAATGACCTGACTAGCCTGGTGGAGATCTACAAACTCCGAGCAGCCATGTAAGAGAGGAATGGGGGATTAAATTACCTAGTTCCTTTAAAAATTGTCCATGATATTAACATACAGGCGTTTGAAACTGGTTCCACCACCAATTTACCTTATCAGAGCTACTCCTTTGTCTCCTCGTGGAGGTGCTTATCAAGGGTATGAAATTCAACACACTGGCAGAAACTCAGGAGGGGAACACCAAGAGCTAAGAATTTTATGGAACACTGTATTAAAGTTGAATAACAATAACGCACACTCATATTCACTGCATGGGGCAACATACAGTGAATATATTTATACAATTTCTGCTTTTAGTCCCCTCCCCCCTTTGGTTAAATGTCACAATCTAATCTAATCCTGGATGCTTGTCTTCCGGTGTGTCCATTATCAGAATTACATATCAGGGTGGTCTATTGTGAGTTGCTTATTGATACCCACTCTTAAATTGAAATGGATTTCTACTTGGTGCATAATATTCTTAGAGGGAGGCAGGATAAAACAGTCTGACTTCATAAAACAAGTTTTGGGTCTGAGGAGTTCCCATAATGGCCTCGTCTGTTTTCTATTTTAAGTTGGACTCAGTCAGCTGTTGACATTTTTTTTCTTTCTTGTTTCCTGTATGTGAGATTTTTTTTTCTTTTTTATTAAAGTGGCCTCCTACTTTTAAACATCACAGCTTTAAAAGGCAAAATTGGTGTCTATTCAAAAGAGCAGTTTCTAAACTACTGCCATATCTGTGTTGGCAGGTAGGTCAGGTTTGAGAGGAGTACAGCTTTAGCCAAGAGCCAGACTAAATGCTTGCTTGCTCTGTCTTAAAAATCATCAGTCTGATATTTACAGTCTTGGATTCAACCTGCTCTGAATTAAACTAAGCTGATTGCAAGAGGGAGGATTAGAGCATCTCTAAATTGATGCTTAAATAAATCCTTCAGGGAAACAGTTTAGCGTCAACTCAGCAATGTTAAAGAGCACAGAGAACTAGGAACATCTTTCCCCTCTTAATCCTGGTGTTTTCTGATTATTTCAGGCACCTGGAATTTTTTTTGTTGTGAAAATGGAATACCATTCAAAGATTGTGTGCATTTTATTATTTCAGACACACGGTTATTCAGTTATTCAGTTCATTCGTGGTCGTGAGTAGTTTTTGTTTTTTAGTTTTTGTGTTTAACTTGAATTGTGTAGTTCTGGGGGTGGGGGTTACTTTTTCTGTTCTGTGTGTTGATTAAGACGATAAAGGAAGAGGAAATCTCTTAATCTGGCAAAAAAAATTAATTCACTTGGTCTCAAGTAACAGTTTAGATTTTGGTGGTAAAAGGTCAGGGTCACTGTAACCTTGTTTGCCCCACTTGATATCTTTATTATTTAGGACCACAACTCAAGAAGTCATACAATAGTCATAGCAAAGTTGCACAATCAAATGTCTATTGGATGATAAGTGTTGACCTTTTTGTAATAGAGGTGAAAAGTCACCTTTACTCTGCTATCAAATTCCTTTCTATAATTGTGAACATGTTCATTTGGTTGCATACTGAATATAACTTAATGGGTGAGCCATAATCTCTACTGCTAATCCACTAATTCCTGTTTAATAAAGCAATTACATGTTAGCCTAGACAGACATGGATGTAAGACTGCAACTTGACTGGTTGACAGAAGGATAAAACCACAAGGAGGTAATTCTCATTTATACATCGTTGCTTAATGCAGGTTATGTGTCTGTTTATAGTCTAGTGGAGTTGGCAGCAAAGAGCATCCAGCAGGAGCTGCAGCGTAGGAAGAGTCAGGAGGATGCCTGGAACAACAGTGCTATTGACCTGGTCAGAGCCTCAGATGTAAGTTCAGTGTTGTTTTTTTAATGCTTGAATAAGTAAATTATAACCTCCTTGGAGCAGGTTTGGGGGTACTGGGGGAAAAAGTACATCTAAAGACAGAAGTTATTACTTGGAATAACATCTCTGGTGCTCAGTTTTATCTATATTATTATTATTATTATTATTATTATTTGCATACAGTAAATGCAAACATTGATGCTAATCACATTTTAAAATTCTAATCCAAATCCTAATCATGCTGTCCTTTCTGTCCCTTCGTGTACTGAATCTTCTCTTTTGTGCCCAGGCCCACTGCCACTATGTTGTGGTGAAGCTCTTTGCTGACAAGCTCGGGGAGATTGGTGATACAGCGATACACTCAGTCCTGTCAACACTGGCTCTGCTCTATACCCTGCATGGCATCACAAAGAACTCTGGAGACTTCCTGCAGGTAAGAAAAATTACAATAGAATAGAGTCTTTGGATATTGGTGGATAAGGTTTTACCTGGTAGTGTCTCTTCAGGTAACACTAGAACCACCAAGGGGTCATTTTACCCCTTTGGCATTTTAGCAATCGCTTTGTAATTCTGTTAAAATCCCATCTCTTGTGATACTTTCCAAATTGAGATTATTCATCAAATGGTGACTTGAGTTGTGTGGGACCCCATAGAAATTGAGGTAAAACAACTATCATGGCATGCTGGGTTGTCTACCTGTGCTGCAGGACTGCACAGGTCATGGATAGGATTTTGACCGGGGAGTGTTACAGAAGATGTGGATAGTGATGATGAACTGAGCAGCGTGTGGAGAACTAATCAGAGCAAATAATGAGTGAAAACCAGAGCGGAGCAGCAGAAGCTGACAAGTTTCAGGCCTGAGGAGGTGAAGGGCTGCACACTGAGGTAGAGCACTGTGGATGGTGAATGATGGAGTAGGTAGTGAATCTAGACATGCAAATGATTAGGAAAGAGGAAGTGAGGGCAACTATTAAGAGGGGAATGGCAGTTGGTCCAGTTGACATACCTGTGGAGTTATGGAGACATCTTGGAGAGGGGGCAGTGGACTTTTTAACAAGATTATTTAACTTAGTCCTGGAGAGTGAGAGGATGCCTGAGGACTGGAGAAGTGTACTGGTAGTATTTTTCAGGAACAAGAGGGATTTCCAGAGCTGGAGTAACTGAGGGATGAAAGGTGAGGTTACCATACCAAGAAGCTTTGGGAACGAATTGTTGAAGCAGCAGGGTGGCTTCATGCTGAGGGAGCACTGCGGATGTAATGTCTGTTTGCTTTGAGTGTTGATTGAGAAGTGTAGAGAAGGTGAGAAGAAGTGCATCTTTGTGAATCTGGAGAAAGCATATGATAGAAGGCAAAGAGGTACTGTGGCTCAGCATGAGGAAATGTATGAAAACTGAGGTTTGCAGTAGGACTGACGGAGATTGAGGTGGGGCTGGGATTACCCCTCTGTTGGTGATGGACAGGTTAAGAGATGAGATCAGCCAGGAGTCTCCATGGATTATGACGACAACATTGTGATCTGCAGTGAGTATGGAGCAGGTGGGAGAGAGCCTTTAGAGGGTGAGGTATGTACTGGAGGAGCACAATGAAAGAAAGACAGTATACGTTTGTTTGAATGAGAGAAACATGTAAAAATGATGCTGCAAGGGGCAGATGTAGTGAAGGTGGATGAGTTTAAATACCTGGGGTCAACCATCCAAAGTAAGACTGCGTATGAGGGGTTAAGAAAAAGCTGCAGGCAGGGTGGAGTGGGTAGAGACAAGTGTCAGAGTTTGATTTGTGACAGAAGAATAGCAGCAAGAATGAAAGGGAATGTTTACAAGATGGTAGTGAGCCTGCTATGATTTATGGCTTTTAGACAGTGGCACTGGCAAAGACAGGAGGCCAAGCTGGAGGTGGCAGAGTTGAAGCTGTTAAGATTTTCATTGGGAGTGAGCAGAACAGACAGGATTAAAAATGAGCACCCTCACAGTGAGCGGTTTGGAGACAAAGACAAAGCTGAGATAGTTTGGACGTGTACAGAGGAGGGAAAGTTGAGATGTTGGACAAAGGATGTTGAATGCAGAGCTGCCAGGCAGTAGAAAAATTACTGCCTGGGGAAAAAAGATTTGTGGCTATAGTGAAGGAGGACGTGCAGAGGCTTAGTGTGACAGAAGATCGAGGGTTGGGGTGATCTTGCAGTTAAGTTTTAAGTCTATATTTTATTTCCAGTTTGTTGGTAATGTGTTTGGTTTAACAGATGTCTCTGTCTGTCTTCTGTTTGGGCAGTTGAATGCAGTACACGTCTCCATATGTTTGTTTTTCAGGCCGGACTGCTGAATGTGCCCCAGGTGATGCAGATTTCTACTCGAATCAAGGAGCTGCTGGCTCAGCTGAGGCCCAACGCTGTGGCCTTGGTGGATGCTTTTGACCTCCATGACAGGCAGATGAATTCGGTCCTGGGACGATATGATGGGAACGTCTATGAGCACATGTTTGAATGGGCTCGCCGCTCACCTCTCAATGCTACAGAGGTCAGTCGTGCCCACAAGCTTAAAATGATCATAGTATCCGTGATAAATTGCATTTTTCAGCAGTGTCCAGTCTCATACTGACATTTCTTCCTCTGAAGATAATATACACGTTTTGCAGGTTTGGTGCATTATTTCAGCTTTTTCCCCCCTCCTCTCTCTCCTACAGGTACATGAATCTTTCCACAAGTATCTGAAGCCTCTGCGGTCCAAACTGTGAACTGATCCACGGGCCTCAACATCTGGCTATGACCCTTTGAATCTACTGGCTCAAGCTTAACAGTACTAATCTATGATGTGTATATTGTGATGCTTTTTACTAGCCAACAGCCGTATTTTTAAAAAATTAGGACTTTATCCCTCCTCTCTTCTCTTTGTGGTTAAGCCTACAATCGGCTTCTCTGAAGGCCACAGTGGACGCCAGATGAACCCTGTAAGATGATAGCGAGAAGGAAATTAATGAAAGATTTAAAATGAGTGGATGATATTATGTAAGTGAGATCACAAATTTTAACACTAAGTTTTAGATTGACCAGCTTTTTCAGCTGAACCTCCACTGCAAATTTTATTTTAATTCAGCGCTGTGCCTGAACTTATTTGTGAGCCAGTAAAGATGGAAATCCATACCCCCCCCACCCCCACCCCCCTACCCCAAACAGAACAGAATGTCTTGATGAATGTTACATAATGCTGCAGATCAGCTAACGGTAAAATCAACAGGGCAAACTGTGCTGTTTCCATTGTCCAGAACATTTATTAATCGCAGGGATCAGTAAGTCATTTCACATAGATGGTGCAAACTTACTTCCTCACAAATGATCGGCATCTGTAGCCTAGAAAGGTGGCGCTTTTTTTTTCTTTCTAAGATTTTCTTACTTTGACCAGGACTGAATAGAATGCCTTTATTTATGATTACACGGCGTGTACAATGAGATCGGAGGGCACCGATCTCATTGTACACGCCGCTGCATCTGCGTGTGCCGCCGTCTTGTCGACAGTATTGGCTCCAGTAAGCTCTAAACCCACCTCACCCACAGTAGCCCCCCCTCCCCCCCAACCCACAAAGGTGAATCAATTTGCCCATTTGCTTATTTCATATTCCACTTCTGTTCCCATGTAATAAACCTTGTCTCACATGACAATTCAGCCTTATTGGTTCTCCATAAATAGAAGCTGAGCTCACTGGACAGCTGAGAGGCATTGTGTGTATTTGAGACAGTGGACTGACTGATCAAGTTGAGCACTTTAGTTTCTGAGAGTATGAGATCAGTGTCTGTAAATTTTAAATGTGGATGATTTGAATTTTTTTTCTTTTTTATAATTTTAAAGACTGAGACCGTGGGTTTAAATCTAAAACCTCGCTGTAAACTGTAAAGATGATTTTAACTGTGCCTGGCCCTTAAGAATGTTCTCACAAACTCCTTGTGTTTTGATTTGATGATGATGATTTCTGCTGTAAGTTCAGTTATGACTATGACTCAGTTGTTAGTGATCTTTGTGCAATCATTATGTTGGGAGGATTTTTTTCCTTTGATCTAATTCAGTTTCTCATGAGTGCTTTGATTTCACTAGTTTTTCCACAAACGTTTTGCTTTGTTAGATGGTCACAGTCATCAGCATGTAATCACTAAGCTGCTCATTAATATTGGTCTAATTTTTTTAACATGTTTTGAATAAAAACTGTTTTAATAGTTGGAAAATAAAGAAATATCACTGCATGCTTCTTGGGTCTTGGTCCCGTCATTAGCTTGATAACCCCGCTGCCAAGCCCAACAAAAGTAGTCCAGCATTTGGAGGAGTATTTGCATAAGTATTTTGAGAGACTTACAAAGTTGGGCTTTGCTTTGCAGGCAAAGTATTTGAGTGACTTTTTCCCCCTTTTATAAATTTTAGTAACACCATATTATGTAAAAGCTATTTCAACACTACAGGGTGAACTATTTGGCAAACTAAAATTGAGGCAACTTCACACCAGTAACGGAAGCACTGCAAACCTACACCCAGAAAGGGGGGAGAGTGTGTGTGTGTGCGTGCGTGCGTGTGTGTCATGGAAATTTGTTTTTATATGCACCATCAGATGTGTATTTTCCAGAAGGGTAGATGATTCCATTCATTTTTAATAGATCAAATGCATGGTAAACCATAAATGGCAAAGGCTTTGAAATTCTTGAATCACTGTGTAAACTGTAATGTAGAATGTTTTCAATAATGAATAAGCTACAATGAAGCATGCTGCATGTGTAGGAGTTTTTTTTTTGGGGGGGCGGGGTAATTAGTGTGCATACAAGCACGAGCTGAGTGGGATATCTGCAGCACCACTGGGTACAGCATCAGAGCAGTAGTAATGTAACATTTACATTTACTCAAGTACAATTTTAATTTACTAAAAATTATGTTTAAATATTTCTAATGATACTTTCTGCTTCTACTCCATAGAGTATTTTGGATGGAAATATTTTACTCCAAACCATTTATTTTAAGGTTTTTCTTTGTTTTATCTGTAAAATGTGTCTTATATAATAGTTATATGTGTTATTATACAGCAATAATTAGTATATATATTATGATGGACAGTGTAAAAGAGAGGTGCATCTTCTGGGTCTAGAAAGTGAAGCCAATGCACTGGTGCCTTAAACCTGCATTCTTTTAAATGGCCAACAGGGTGCGTTACATGCTGCAAGTCTTCTAACTGATTAAAAGTCTATGGGCAGTAGTTTCAGGTCAAAACTTTAAGTTAATTTTTTTTTTTAAATAATGGTCATTGTAGGAGTCACGGGTACTTTCCCCTCACTACTCCCTATTGTGCTTTTCTACTCTAAGCACTTTATATAGCATTATCTCATTTACCTTTTCACACACACACATTCATACAAGCATGTTTTTCTGATTTAAGTGCTTATTCAACATTCACACACATACAATGATGTGCCACAGCCACCTTGGTTAAAAAACACAGCGGATCCGCCCCTGCTCGGCGGGCTCCTGTTCCTCCGGCCCCGGTGTTGGAGGGGTCCTAACTCCGCCCCTGGCTTCTTTAAGGATGTTGGAAGCTGAAAGAGGGAAGTAGTGACACACTGGTGGACAGTAACTATCGTAGCCTTTCGGATATATTGTCTCTGCTAATGAATTATAATCCAGCTGTTTCTTCCTGGGGGTGAGTGAAATAACAGTCCTCAGCTCTTTTTTTGTTTGTTTTTGTAACGCTGTAACCGATAAAAGTTAACTTGGTGTTGGGAGGAGTGTCAACGATCATTATCGTTGCGTTTTCAAAATTAAAACACTTAATATCTCACTATAAGGTGTAGCAATAGATGCTGGTTTATTGGGTGCGTACCTACATAAGTCAAAGCTTTCTAAGAGGAACAAGCAACGCCGCTAATGACATTTCCAGTGTCGGCGCTAGCTTCCAACGGCTGTTTACCTCTAATGTTAGAGTAGCCGCTGAAAGCACGCCTCGGCAAGCCCTTTGTTGCTCTGCCCGTCGGGACAAGTGCATATGAACGCAATTAATCATCTCGCATTTCCTCATGCTATCCCTGTAAAGTTAATCGTAGTCGCCGTGTGCCGCTAATTTAATTTGTTGTAAATGTTGCACCCCTCCCGTTTGTTTTTCGAAGACCGGAGGTGGGTTTGACACACAGTGTTTCTCCAGATTGTAGTTCAGGATGACGGGAACGGACGTTTTCCCGTGAAATTGTGACATAAATAAAAGTGAAACCTTTTGTATGTTACTGTTGAGGTGCACCTGATATTGAAAACATAAAAAAAGTTAGGCAGATTAAAAGTTAATAAAGCTACAGCAGAGAGGAACAGCTGTGTTCGTGTGCCAGTGGACTTTAAGTCAAACACATTAACTGTATGTAAAAGATGTAGCCACTGTGAACTCGGGCATTGGTTAGGACTCATTTTGAAGCCTCAGTTTGGCCCAACAAGAAGTAACTGGTCAGCCAACCTGAGAGACCTTTGAGGGGTGTACAGTCATGCCCGAAAGTATTCATACCCCAGTCAAATTTTGACGTAAATTTACTTTTATTTAACCAGAAATTATATTTTTGACTGGAAACGACACAGGCATCTCCCAGGAGATAATACGGTGATGTACAAGAGGCATCATTGTGGGAAAAAATATTTCTCAGCTGTTATTCACATTTGAACAAAAAATGGCATGTCTAAAATTATTCATACCCTTCTCAATAATTAATAGAAAAGCCTTTATTGGCTATTACAGCAATCAAACGCTTCCTGTAATTGCTGACCAGCTTTTTGCATGTCTCCACTGGTATTTTTGTCTATTCATCTTCAGTGATGAGCTGCAACTCTTTGAGGTTGGAGGGTCTCCTTGCCATCACCCTGATCTTTAGCTCCCTCCATTGATTCTCAATTGGATTCAAGTCAGGACTCTGGCTGGACCACTG
>VOQJ01038468.1:3241-17313 GCA_015052665.1 Apistogramma diplotaenia | reverse complement strand
CTTTGCTCGAATTAGCTGTCCCCCAGCAGATCTTCTCAACCGACTGGGAAATCAGGCCAGCTGGTTGATTGTGAGTAGAAAGTGTAGTCCGAAACAGAAGCTCCTGATACACCACCAAGCCATTCACATTTCCAAATGATTTTCCCCAGATGGTGATACACCCACTGAAGAACACTTGCTGACTCTAGTCTCAGAAATGTGAAGGTAGAGAGTCCAGTGACCGTAGTCGATTGTATTCCTGGGGCCAGAGGAGGGATCCGTGAAGCGAAATTGAAACTCCTTGCTAAGGGTACGCTGTCATGGCTCAGCTAGCAGATGGACACAATTGCAGGACTCATGACCAAAAATGATGAAGGTTTATTTACAATTAGGATCATCAACAGTGGCAGAATGTGAGTCTCTTTACCACAAAGTTTAAATCCACAAAAAGGTACAGTAAGTCCATATGCATCATGTATCAATGATTCTCACACACACACACAGACAGTCATCCAAGTCCATAGAACAGATTTGTCCAAATCAAACATCTCACTCTCTTCACTCACAGCTTCTCTTCAGGGATTCCAGGAAAATCTGCATAAGACAGCTTTTTGCCAAAAGCAGTTCAAACAGATATAATAAATAGCCAAAATCATTGGTATCACAATCAAGCATCAACTGAAGGTCACTCCTGTTTTTTTTAGGAAACATTGGATACATTTTTTATTGCTATGCTGATGATACCCAGCTTTATTTATTCAAGAAACCAGATGGCACAAATCAATGGCTTTGATTACAGACATGCCTTAAAGACATAAAGGCCTGAATTAATAACCTGACTTCTAAATTCAGACAACACTGAGGTTGACCATGCCCCTAAAACCCTTAGACATCTAATTTAACACCCACCCATCCAATTTAGGGTCATAGAGGGGGTTGGAGCCTGCCCCTGCTGCTTCCTCACACTGTTTATGTTAATCTTTTCCCTGCCACCCCAAAGATATAAGAAATTATATTAAATTGTTGAGAAGCTCCTGCAGAGAAAATAAATCGCTAGTTAATGAAGTGAAAAGGAAGGAGGATAGCACTTATGACAAGACAAACAGGACTGCCAAGACTTGATAGGCCACTGTAGAGATGTCTTATTAAAGAAATGTAATTGTTCCTTTTAACATTTGCTGTCATATTATAAGCACAAAGTTCCATACTTTTTTACAATGAGCAGTTTTTCACAAGATTAGTAACCATCAGCTTCTTGTCCCATTTGTCTACTGTGCCGTCACCATGCTTCTATTACAAGAGGTCAGTGCTGCTAAACGATTCCCTTTCAACAGATTCATTCCCTTCCTTGGTGTACTCTACTTTCCACATAAGACAACAGGCATTTTTCCATTTCAAGAAATCTGACTTACTTGTTGTCTACCACCAAGTCTGACTAGTGACTTGTCTTTGTCACTGAGCAGTGTCAGAAGCCAATTGTCACACTTCAAAAAGCTTTGAGATTCATTCCAGCATCTCTTTACAACACCTCAGTAATCACAGCCAATACTGTGTCTGTCTTCTCCTATTTATGGATCAAGAGGCACAAGAATCATTCGATGGAGAAATGCACAAATGAGTTCTACACACAGATACTAACACACATACTGACATCACCCTGCACAGCAGTACATACCTGCACACCTATTGTAGGGGAACTGTATGTTTGTGCACAGGCAGGCGAGGTTAAATTGATGCAACTCTGTGTCGATCAGCTAATTTTCTAGCTGACTATTATTGCAATTGACTCTTAATTTTGATTAGCAGGTAATTTAGCCTGGCCTCAGCAGCTATAAAATAATAAACTCCATTCACTGGGCTAATCACCATCAGCAGAATACATCACAAATTTCACTTTGACATCCAAAACTGAGGAGCTTCTATAGCAATATAGACAGCCGGTATCATAGGGGTGGCTGTGGCTCACAAGGTACAGCAGGTCATGTGCTGATTGGAAGGTTGCTGGTTTGATTCCTGGCTCCTCCACTATCCTGAACCCCAAGTTGCTTTGATGAGTTCATCAGAGTATGATTGTGTGTATGAATGTTAGATAGAAAGCACTTAGATGCTTAGATACTATATTGTGCATTTTCTCATTACTTATTAATAATCTCTCTCTCTCTTCTACAGCATGTCTTTTTCCCTGTCTCTCTCTCCTCAGCCCCAGATGACTGCCCCTCCCTGAGCCTGCTTCTGCTGGAGGTTTCTTCCTGTTAAAAAGGGAGTTTTTCCTTCCCACTGTCGCCAAGTGCTTGCTCATAAGGGTCGTTTTAATTGTTGGGTTTACTCTGTAATTATTGTAAGGGCTTTACCTTATAATAAAAAGCGCCTTGAGGCGACTGTTTGTTGTGATTTGGCGCTGTATAAATAAAATTAAATTGAATAAGATGCAGAAAGTGCTGCTTTGAATGGGTGACTGAGACACGCTGTATAAAGTGCTTTGCGTGCTCATGCACAAGTGAACAGTAGTATATAAGAGACAGTCCATTTACCAGACCATCATCCTTGCTCTGTCCTCAGTCCAGCAGCTTCAGTAACACATAGCTATGCAGCATTTCTTTCAGTGGTCTTCAAAAGTACAGTAAGCATGTTCCTTACTTTTCACAGTCTCAGGCAAAGCATCATCCGTTACAGAAGTTCTTTTGAAACCGGTGGAGGCACAAATAAAGTGCAGATTGAAAATCACATCAGTGGAATATGGCTTGCCCTCGGAAGGTCACTGTAAATCCATACAAAGTCGCTGTGAGTGATCACCTTTATCACAAGATGAAACATTTGTATGTTGACAGAAGTGCTCTTTCCAGCGAGACAACAACCCCATCCATAGGGTGCAAATGGTCATTGAACAGTTTGAGTATGAATAATTGATCTGACTCTTACACAGTGATCTTCACAGTCACAAGATCTCGACTCGAGTTTAGACCGATGGCACTCCGTACCACAAAAATCAAAACACCAAATGTTGCCAGGATGCTTTCTCTAACGGCACGTGATGGTCCAACACTTTATGTTGGAGTTTCCCCGAATCTGTACCTCTCTGTATCTGCATATGTCTCCAAACCTCATGTTCCATAAACACTGCTAGAATTTCAGCACTTACTGTCTTACTATTAAGAACCTTTTCACAGAGAACCAAGAATGACTGTGGTGCAGAGTATAGACAGGTTGTTGTACAGCATTGCTCTTCGACACACTGCTTCACAGAGGCTGAGTGCAAACCAACTTAAACTAGACTTAAACACATTTCAAGTAAAATCTCAGTCCTAGTACCTAGTATCATGTGCCATGCTGTAATATTCAGAGAAATGAGATATTCTGCAATTATTGAATCTTTAACTGACTTGCAAAACACACAGATATACAGAGGAAACGTTAAAAAAAACATCAAGTCCATTCACACTGAGCCTACTAGTTAGAGTGCTGATGGAAGCACATGAAAACATGCTGAAAAGCCCCAAGGAGCTTTTTTTTTTTTTTTAAACTCTTCACAACAACATGACACACTCAGCAGAATGAAACGATAAGGGACAGATGAGTGGGTGGGGAGCTGGGGGTGGCATAAACTGATTCATCATGGCCTAATTTCACTCCCTGGTCAGTCTGAGTCCTAATGTTTCAGAGCAATTTTACGCCATGCCTTGATATGTTGGCTGTAGCCCTCAGCTTCAGTCTGGGGACTCAGAAAGGCGAAGGCACCACTGGCTCGCTGTCAGAGTGCGGACTACATCCCAGCGTCTCCACAGAGGGTCCTCAGCATCACTGCAAACACAGACAAACATGTGCCCAGCAGAGTCAGTACAACACATGAGGCCAAAATTGTGCCTCAGGGCGAACTTTCATGTACTAACTCAAGCCCAGTCATGCCAGATGACTACCGGCTACTCCAAGCGAGAGCCAGTGCTTTGATAAAGCACTGCCGACCTGTGGGATGTCTGAAGATATGGGTTTAGCAATCTGATAAATATTGAAGCTAAAAGTTCAGCTCAGTTTGCTGCTCAACAGTGACGGCTAGTTCAAAAAGTAAGTTTGTTTGGGTCGGATGCTAATCAGCTCATTCCACCTGGCCAGAGATGAGAAATCTGAGACATCTGCAATAACCTCTTAATATTGCACACTTCTCCCTCAGTGTAGGTTTCCACAGAAACACATACTTTCTCTCACACTCTGTGTGATATTATAGCCTGACCACAATCAGATGAACTGCTAGTATTTAATTGGGGGGGAGAAAAAAAAATCACTTTTCTCCAGCATTTCAGTGCAAACAAATTGCCAAACACTGACAGAATGAGGCTAGAAAGTTGCCCTTAGTGCCACCGAGAGGTGGCAAAAGGCAGTGTAGAGGGAGATTACATTTGACAGTCACCAAAAGCCTGGACTTCTACTCCCCTTGACTTCTTTTCACTGTGTGGCTCACACCCATGCTAAAAAAAAGAGGCTGAAGTAGACCAGGTAGGTCAGAGGATAAGCAGACTGCTAAATAGTCCCAATTAGGGTAAAAATAATAGTTAGCTGAGAAGGCTGCTGCTTTGCATGGGCTGAGCCTTACAATAATTTAGCATTATTGTGTTTAGTCTGATGTACTGAAAACCTGAAATCCAGTGGAAAACATCAGGAAATGGAACGTGTTTGAGCAGCTGATCAAAAGTGACTTTAAGAGAAAAATCAAAAGCTTGAAAAGTAAAATCAAAAAACCTTTTTTGCTTCCATAGGAATTTAGATGGTCAGGCAGCAGCACTGATCATTTATCGCAGGCATGTCAAACTCGCGGGCCGTTTCCGGCCACGCCCCCTACTTCCGGCCGTGAATTGGCATTAAAAATATGGTACAAATAGGCCCTTTAAGTTACTTTTTTGACATTCCGTTTTCTCCGCCAATTAAGAGGGTTGAGCGGAATGCGCAAAAGAGACAATGATCTAAAACATACTCCTAAAGCAACCCATGAGTTTCTCAAAACAAAGAAATGGGATATTCTTCAATGGCCAAGTCAGTCACCTGATCTCAACCTTATAGAGCATGTTTCCAAATACAAAACTGAAGGCAGAGAGACTCACAAACAAGGAGCAACTGAAGGCACCTGCAGTAAAGGCTTAGCAGAGCATCTCAAGGGAGGAAATTCAGCATTTAATGATGTCCATGGATTCTACACTTCACGTAGTCACTGACTTCAAATGATCTTCATTCAGTAAGTTTGTCAAATTGCTTTTGAGCCTCTGAAAATGGAAAACTACGTGTAAAAATATCTGTACTTCCTAAGTAGTTAAAGCGGTACTTTTCTTAAATCCCTAGAATTAAAGCTGGAAATTTGCAAATGAAAATAAAACAGGAGTGATGGTGGAATCCCTCTTCTCAACACATTATCCATGTAGCCAAGTTGGAACAGTAGGTTTTCCATTCACATTTCATTATCTGACCGAGAACACTCCTGGAGGAAATCAAGCTGGCAATTAAAAACAGAAAATCAAACTTCATTATTCATGTGTTTATTAACGTTCATGTTTTTATTGGTTTTCTCCCAAGGATCATTTACTTGGACAGCTTATCAAATTTACAAAACATAATCACATTTTGTTTCTGTGAAATCACAAAAAGAAATATAACCAAGATCAGGTTATCCATGTAAACCCCCAATGGTTGTATTGAATACAAATTAGAAAAGTATGTGCAAAAATTTCCTTTATTTTAAAGTAAAAGATTTTTCTATTAATTATTCATTCTTTTTTACCCGCATATGCATTGAATTTTACCATTTACCCCTTATGGAAATGCCCATGAACCTCCAGGAAAATTTGTTCACCTTGGTGTATTTAAGTCTGTGTATAGACTTGGCAGACACATAAAGTCTGCACTATCAAAAGGTCTTTCCCTAGCTAAAAAGACAATAATTTGGATCTAAAACTCTAAACATAACCGCCTCTGGAGCAAGTAAGTTATGCTGCATAAGTTGCCATGGTGACTGAGAAAGCAGAAAAGACAGCCAGCTTCAAAATTTTGCCTTAAGACACAGCAAACCCAGCTAAAACATCTGTTTGGCTTTGAGGACCAATTGCCTGTGTTTTGGTGCTGTCAAACAGCTGACACGTCCATGCACCTGTTTACAAATGCAACAAAGGCTAAATCATCCTGAGATCAGCGCCAGTGGTTAAGAATTTTTATGATGTTACTGTTTTAACTTGTTTTTCTCTTTGTCTCAGCAGGGATTGTATACCTATATACAATCAAAGTCTGTTCAGACATGATTGGTCAGTAGTCTCAGGACAACAAATGCACATCAGAAAGCCTTCAGCATGAAAAAGTCTTATCCCTTGCCCACGGATCCTGCATATTTATATGCAGATATCTGTTTATTGAGATTACTTTAGCACACAGCTGTGGGTTTCTTTTTCTGAATGCCTTAGAAGTAATTTACACTCACGTTTCCATCACAATGAGATTATAACAGTTTCATTCAGTATTGGCTAAGCAGAGCTGGTGTAACTGGGAGCAAGATGAAAAAGCACGACTGGGCCTTTTCTCACTCTTATTCTCAAGCTCACACATATGCACACACACACGCACAAGCCGGGCTGTTAAACTCCTATCAGAGGCTCACTGGATTACCATATCTGGGTGAGATAAAGAAGCAGACGATGGTTACTTAACTTTGACTTAATGTCCCCCATCTGCCTCTTTCTATCACTTGCTCCTTCTGTCTGACTGTTGTTCTTTCTTTCCGCATAAATAAATAGATTCTTATTCCTTCCTCATGTTCACTCTGTCGTGTTTTATGACTAATTGTCTGAGTGTGCTTTTCTCTGTCTTTCTTTGTGCTCTTCTGTTTCTCTCAGTTTCACCCCGTTACTTTTGGTAAATGTTTACGTCAATGAAAGTACATTCACATTACAATAAGTTTCTTATCATAAAGCATCCACCATCAGGCTGGGGATAATCTCTTCTTACATTAAACTGGTCTGCCCGTCAATGCGTACAACTGACACTGCAAATCGGGGACATCTTCCAGGAAATCAGGTCCACATGGACACAGTGACACTCAGGCACATACACAGTGCACACAGACAAAGGTGTATACAGAGTTTCCACCACATTCTCACGAAATATCATGAATATGTACATGAGATAGCGGACCATGACATTTTACTGCCATTTTTTTTCGAATTTTGCACTATAACGATAAGGATAAGATGTAGAAAATGCATGTTTTTTTCATCCGATTACAAATTACTTTTTAGAAATCATATACTGCATTTTTTAAACATGAGCTTGTCTATATTTTTGCTATTTTAAGAATGCATTTTTTTAAATTCAGAAAAACAAAACATATGAGTATGTTTATTATAAGGTGTATTTGTCCTCCATACATTTAATCCCTAAGAATATTCTTCCAAACTTAGGAGTGATTCACATTAGGCAGTAGTTCTATGCTCACACATCTCTATAATATATAGTTAAAAATAGTAGCAGCTTTTGTGAAGCAGTGTAGCCAGTTTGATTTTAGCTCCAACAGTCAATCATAGCTTAATAAAATATTGGTATTTGAAAGTCTAAGTACAGTGTAGAGTTAACCTTCCCTGATTGCCTGATTATGTTAAGTATTCCAACTGGACATTTCCAAGCGCCAATGATAATGAAATCAGTCCACATTAGATTCTACAATTTCATCTGTTGTACAATTTGAATAACAGTGATCCATGGACATGAATGTTCCATTTGAATCAATTGCGGTTCAAATGTCACGGCCATAGATAATTGTAAGATCGACCCAGGAGTGATGGTTAAGGAACCAAATGCACTGAAACATATGAATCTCAATTTTGGAGCAAGTCCGTTTTTTTCATTTGTCAGAGCCTAATGGTGCTATTAGGCAGCTCATTGGCATTTGCTACCCCACAGAATAAATTCATGCATGTGGCTGTTCATCCCAAAAAGGGGGCCATGTAAACAGGCACATACATAAATAGGCATGGTTATAGTCAACAATACATTAGGCTGCACTCTGCAGGCATATTGTTATTCATCTCACTTTCACCTGCCAGTTTAATTGAGATTTGCTTGCTAGTAGTGAATATGGACCCCGGTGTTTATAATAATTCACACAGCTAGGGTGTGCCTGTCCTGTTCAATGTTTCCAAGAATGTGTTCCTAGGAACATATTAATGGTTTTATATCTGCAGTAATACCAAAATATAAACAAATGGCTGCAGAGTAAAGTATAGCTAACATGCTGTTCTTTAACAAAATTGATTTTGGGATAGAAAAAAAAGCAGAGAAAAACCCTTTTAAATGGGGGAGGGGGTTATTACCATCAATTGCAAAGAATCCTCAGTAACTTGACTAATAATTTAATTCACAGTGGAAAAGTAAATAAGTAAATGCAAAATGGAACGCATTACATCAAGGGCAGTTCTTCAATTTGATTTCCAGTTATCTGTAATAGCAGATGAATATGCTTCAAAGTTTAGCTACACATATCTACTTCCCCTATGCAACCAGGCAGCCAGCAGAGCAAACCTGTTTTACCTTCTTTTGCTTTAACATCTCTTAATTTGTTTCTTGGCTCCTCTCCTTTGCCTTTTCTCCAATTTCAAGATACCTATCTTTCCAGTCTCTTTCTCCCCATGTCTTTCTTTTCCCGCTCATTCTGTCTCTCTCCCTTTTCTAATTTTCCTCAATGACGGATCCCCCACCTGCCTCAGATAATAAGATACTCCCACAGGCCTGCGAGACTCATTCCTCCTGCATCCATCACTCCCGGAGTCACATTACTGCCCTTTACAAGCACCAGGATGTTTTTCTCCTTAATTGTAGCCGTATACATACCTCATCCCGCCAGTAATAATAAATGGTCTTGTCCTCCATTATAGCCATTAGGGAGCTCACACTGAGAGCAGCATGCCGCCCACAGTGAGTAGGGCTTGTTTGGTATTGGATGTTGTAGCCAAGCTGTGGAAGAATGCCCCTGCAGTCTGGAAACACATGTTAGGACATTCAGTATCTTGACTAGGTGTGTGTAACAGAGATGGTGTCTGAGTTCCTCTTGTGCCACAGATTCGTGTAAGTAAATAAAAGCACCCATTTGAACACAATACCATGAAAGAAAAGACTGGGTCTCGGGAGATTAGCATCACATTATGTTCCTGCAACCACATGTCTCAGACATCAACCAGTATAATCAAGAAACTGGCAGTAACCAGTCTGGGCAGAAGATGGCACTATGCTCCCATCACATTGCTCACACTGTGCTCTGTACTGTATTCACAGAAGAGTATGGTTGTTCAAACACACTCACAAAACATTAATATCTGGATAGATGGTAGGGCTTGAATGAAATTGTAAAAGGTGATTGGCTAACTGCCTAAAAGCCTATGCATATACAGGTCTGGCATTTCTATATTATTGGGACTCTGATCATACAAATATTTTTGAGTGCATTATTCAGAACACCATAGATTGTGAATGAAGTCATTGTAAGTAGAGTACCTACATTAGATGCATGCAGGGTCTCCATCGTCCCATTGAAGTGTCTCCTGCAGTGACATTGCCTTTCTGATCATCATGTTATACCTATTGTTTGTCTTTGCTTTTGGAAGCAATAATGAACCATAATTTAGCTAATGCATACATAAACTGGAGGAAGTCACACTCTTAAAGCAAACTTTAGCTTAAAATGTTCATTATTATGTTAGACTAAATTAATTTCCCCACACTTGTCCTTTTGAAAAGCTTGTGTTTGTTCAGGACAAGAGTCCACGGATACAGGATGCACAATATGGAACCATTAAAGTTATCAGATTGTAGATTTTAAAGAAAAATGCCTAAAAACAAGTTTACATTTTAACTATTGATACTTTATCTTTACAGTAGAAAAAAGCAATAAAAACTCAACCTTCAGAATAAAAAATATTAATCTCTAACCTGTAATGTTTTACTTTGCCTTTCCCAAATATGTAAACTCTGTTTGTCCGACACACACTGCTCAGTGTGGTCCGTTGTTCTCTTTAACACCCTTACATGTTACCCTGAGACATTTCATCTCTTTTTCAGCAGTTTGCTGTCATGTCTGTCACTACATGTGCCTGATACCAACAGGCCAATTTACAGATGGTGACACAGGAAATCATTGCAGACAGATTCATAAATATTGGCTCCTCTGTTCTTTTAATGGTCAAGACTTAGATGTTTAAGGTATGGGAGTCCTGGAGCTAAAAGACTCAAGGATAGATCAATGTCAGTCGTCAGGGGGAATGAAAGCCAGTCTGGTGGAAAAGGGGGAAGAAGGAAGGAGCTTCAGGCACTGAAAAGTCATATCATAGAGTCGTCAGCGTGGGCTGTGGTGGTTTCAAATCATGAATTCTTTAATGTACTAAGTCCAAATGGTCCCCTGTGCCCCTGCACTGCCTTGCCTGGCAGTCTGAAAATAATTGAGGACTTGAGCCCAGGAAAAGGGGTGGGGGTGAGTAAAAAGAGGAAGTGAGGATGCAAGAAGTGGTAGGATGAAGAAGGAAAAATTAGAGAATGAGTAAATGACAGAAAAAGAGAGATGGAGATAGCTCTTTGCAAAAATTACCTTACCTCACACTTACACAGCTCTCTTGTGACTCAGGGGCTGTCATTTGTTCACTCCTCCTGCCCCTGCATTACTCGCACTCATGATAAAGCTCTGGTGGAAGGTGGGAGGTAATCTAGTGGCATTTCAGGGAATGGACCTCAGAGGAATACTTCTTTCAACTAAGGTCATTAATCGCAACGTCCAATCATCAGACTCGTAGATCAATAACAAAGTCCTGCACTTGAAATGAAGGCATGAAAAGTAATGCTAAAGTATAAAATATGGTATTAGTTCCCCCTCAGCAAGTTTTTAGCTGGGTCAGTAAGCTGCTGTTATGTGACCCTTCAGCTTATGAATGAGCTGATCTAGAGTTTTATTTGTTTATGCTATGATTACAGATTCAAATCTTATGATAAGCACAAACTGAAGCTCTAATTATCATTATTATCAATATTATTCTCATTATATTCCAGTTATTTGCTGTGGCTGCATATATTTTTAATTTCAATCTAGTGCTTCTAGTATGTCCTCAAAAAGAGTGTAATAAAATTTAATATGATTAATAATAAAAAAAAAAAAACCTGCTGCATAGCAGCTGCAGTCAAACCAGGGAACTAAAATCAAGGTTAACCTACATTGCTCTGGGCAGCAATCCTCGATCACTGCTGTTTGGGAGTGTTGATAATTGCCTTTCCTGGTTTCTCAGTTCACTGAGTATCGGCCACTAACTCTCTTAGCCGGTTGGGTGTTCATTAGAAGTCCTCATTCAGTAGTTAGAAAGGATATGAGTTTTCAGCCAGCCCATTAAAGGCCAAATGTCACCAATTTAACTGTGTGCAAGGCTCATAAAAGAAGTCATGCATGCTATTGATGTTCAGTACCTTTCCATTCTTCATAACGAGCTGCTTGCAGAGAACTGCAGCATGTACAATAGATATCTTTGGACTTTAAATGGACGAGTAATGAGCATGCCTATTCCATTACAATTTTGAGTCTGCTTGCTGCAGATAAAGATTTTTTTTTAACCCATATTTGTCTATTTTTTTATTCTGTTGGTTTGGCAAGATAAGATATGAGGCAGGTAAAGCCATAATCAGGAGTCATACTTAATTATCAAAATTTTCAGTGCGCTAAATTTTAATATAAGCATGATAATGCATGCTGATTAGCAGCTACAATGACATGCTCACCATCTTAGTTTGGCCTGTTCGTGCAGTGAATTGATAGAAATTACATTTGTTTTTAGCATTTACTCAAAAGCAAAAACTGGTCAAAATTTTGGTATTTGATGAAAAATACTAAATTCAGATTTTTTGTCAAAGTATCATTGAATGTCATCTCCAGGAAAACATAAACATGTGTAACAGGTTTCAAGCCAACCTATGAATTAGATATTAGTTATTTAATCAGTTTCACAAATATTGCTCTTGTGACATGCAAGAAGTCCCAAAAACTACAAAGGTTGTGGGGATACAAAGTCTGGGAAATGGGCAATAGCTTAAAATATTGTTTTGTCATTTTATGAAGATATTTCATTGAAAACTGGGACAAAAGTCATTGGTTAATTCACTGGGAGACATAATAAAGAAAAGTCAGCGTATAATCAGTGACTATGGAATTTAATACCATACAGAATTTCACAGTGATGAAGTTACTGAAATTTCTCAGTCTTGTCAAAGCAATGTACCAACTAACTTACTGGTATCTCTAACCCTGAAGCCACAAGACTAGAAAGTCAAAAAACACAACAGCCTAGAAAAAAAAACATTTGTTTTCTTTTTCATTTTAACTCCCCCAATAACAGTCTCTTGCAATAGTGTAGAATATATTGCAACAAAATCAACCCAAATATACTCACTCCTTGTGCTCAGTATGAGGGGACAAATAACCCACATCAGCAGGCTTCTCAACATACCCACAAGGGAAGAAAGGAAGAAAGGAGATTGGCTTATTCCAAAGATGAATGTGCCTTGCAGCTTTTGGGCAAACAACACAAAACCAGTGAAAGGGAACATCGGCATCATTTGATGAGGCATTCCAAATGTCTCTGGGGGCTGAATTGCCAAGGGCTAAATGATAAATATATGATGTTGGTGGTAGAGAGTGATTCTACTGGCTGCCCTGAGGTGCTCTGTGGCTGCCAGCAGTATTCCATTTGTCCTTGAAGGTTTTGGCTGCAAATGTTGTCATCTGCTTGGGTTGTCTTTTGTGCCTAGTTTGTGTGTGTGTGTACAGTACCTAGCCTAGTCTTCTCTTGGTGTTGGACTTGGGAGTCCCACTTCTTTAATGCTCTATGAGACTGTACAGCTTTGCTGTCATACGCACACACTCACACACACAGACACATACTCTTTCCTGTATTCCTGTTTCTCTTGCTATCTTTTTATTTACCCTTAGGGGACTTTCTGTCTCACTGTCATGTTGCCCCGCACGTTATTCTGTATGGATGTGCTCAGGTAGACAGGAAAACATGCATTTCTACTGTACATGAGCTCATAAAGGTGCAACGTGTGATCTGAGGTCTTTAAACTCCAAATCTTTGGATTTGTTCTTTGAATTTTTGCAGGCTTTAAATGTAATCTTTAAAAATAAGCAGACAATCAAGCATTCAAACATTCAAAGGACATGCTATGAGCTTAGTGGGAAAAAAAGTTTGACTCAAATAGTCTTTAAATTTTAAAGTGTTCTAGAGAAATTGAATTAAACTCTTATGAAGCCATTTCAGCAAAATGTAATACAGTTGCCTACACACAAAACAGAACATTTTCCTACACTACAGCTAGACTATGGAAGACACTGTTCCCTCTTTTTAGTTTCATAATTCAGGAAAGCTCAAACAAAAGTCATGCAAATGAATAATTCTATGCGAGCAGGCTTACACATCCCTATCTTTTCCTTTTTGTTTTTTTCTTCTCTTTATACCTATATGTTTGAATTATTAATGTAAGTTTAAGAGAATTTATTCTCACTGCACAATGTGTATCATCTATGCAAATGCCTAAAGACAAAATAACATTGTAAAAACCTCCATCAGACAGTGGGAATGGAAGAGATGGAGTTTGAATATTTACAGTCAGTTAATGACATTTCCATTCTGTGGGCTTGTCAGAAATAACAAAGCCCTGCATTTACCCTCTGCATCTGCTTAAGTCTCTTTTCCTCCTCCCTGTGCCCCAAGTGGCTCAGAAATCCTACTTTATAGCAGAGAGGTGTCAGAATTTTAAACAGGCCCTGTCTTTATCCCCTGCTTCCCTGAGCTCTTTCCCTTTAATTCCTGGAAGACTAGGCCACGGTCGCCTTTTAACCCTCACCTGCTCCTCTGCTAGAATAATGTTGGCTTCTCTCTCTGTTCTGTGGGGGAGGAGGGTGAGTGGTGACGATGGAAAGAGGGAGGAAAGAGTTGGTACAAGGGAAAGGAGAATGTTCCATATTTTTTTTCTTGGGAGGGGGGGGGGGCTGGAAGGGTTAAGATGGGAGAGAAGTTGGGGAGGTACATGTAGAAAAGAATAGG
>VOQJ01038463.1:60237-73806 GCA_015052665.1 Apistogramma diplotaenia | reverse complement strand
GGAAAAGAAAGAGTATAAAATGATTAAATCCTTCCGAGAAAAATTTTTAGTAATTTATTGAGAACTCTTATTTTGGTTTATATTTAAAAAAAAAAAAGAGATTTGAAACCCCACACACACTCAGTTGGCTGCATGTAAGGCTTTGTGTGTGGCTGACTGTATACACAGATACAGTTGATAATAGACTGGCAAACAGCACGCTTACTGTCCACAGATCAACACCACGCTATCTTTCAAACACAGGGCCAAGCAACAAGCTCACCAACACACACAGCAGGCTGCTGCACTCAGCTGTGAGAGCACACAAAGCTGCCCCCCCCTTTCAAACCTGGACATAATTGAGATAGAATACATCTTTATACCCAAAAAGAGGCCATAGCTGTGTACTATTACCGTGACTAACGACCCACGCGCTCTTCATTTGGTTGTGCTTGTAATTTGTGTTGCCGGAAGCATAGCTGAGACATGAAATGAGATTAAAACATGAGAATTAAAATGCAGATGTGGTGATTTTCAGTTACTTGCCTGCATATTACATCCTGAAGCTGTTATAAACATTTGAGAAGTTTTGTATAACGTTCTAGTTTAATTACTTTGGGGGAAACTTGTAGTTAAAGAAAATTAACACTAAAAACTAATTCAAATTTAATAGGATATTGAAATTAACTATTTGTATTCTGGCACATGTGGATAAGGTTTTTATTTATATTTATTTTGGAAATAACTGGACGCTTTGTTACCTGGAAAATCACCTTAGCTGCTACCAACTCCAAGCACATGTATCATAACAGCTATTGTGTAGGCTTTGGCACCCTCTGCAGGACCCTAGCGGCACTGCCACATCTTGCATGTGAGTAATGACGCTGCCTATGCAACAGAACATGCAAATACACAAATGTATTTTTAAACAGGATAAAACTCACCACGTAAATACATTTAGATAACAGCTTTAGACAGACCAACCAAAACTATTTGCTCTCAATATGACAAACGTACACATTTGCATTTATATCAAACGCCACATATGCTTCATGCATAACTACCTCAAGATCATTCCAATCACTGCTGGCGTGGGTGTGATATGAAATACAGCTGCCAGATATTTTCCCATTCGAATAAATTGTCAAGTATTCTTAATATTTTATTTGCTTTAATCTCTAGATGGCACTGTGGCCCTGAATGAGACTGCTAAACCATGACATCACTCTTTACAACCAAAAATGTTAACTAGGTTGCTTATGGAAATGTAATCATCTGCCTTTGTTAAGGGAACAATTTCCATTGGTTGTCATACCACCAGTGATCAATCTGTACAAAGCACATCTGATATATGAACAAAGTGGAAAGAACAAAAGATTAATATGGATGGGGAAAGGGGTACTATGACAGTGGAGAGTGTCTGGCCAGTGATGAGAAGCTGTATTGGCTTAGTGATGGATCAGCTCCCTGGAAGCCTTTTCAAACCGCCTGATGAAACAGCACCCAGTCGTCAAGCTTTTGGTAGCAAGAGGATATGAACAGAGACCATGACCAACAGTCATTCACTGCCCTTTCGACAAAATGACATTTAGACCACAGTGCCCGACACCAGCGAGGGATGAATTACGGCAAAATCTTGCCTTCTTATAGGAAGCTCGGCTCATGATATTCAGGGAAATGGGCTTATCAGTTCATCTATGAAACTCATTCCAATTAATCTGCTTCAAGACACTGATTGCATTTTATCAATGGGTTTGAAGTATTTGTTCATGTGAGTCAAAAATCACAAGAGACAACATCTGACTTTCTCCAAAAAAAGATTTATTAAACAGATTTCTTGTTTGCAGCAGCAACCTGTGGAGGAGAAGAAAAAACACATGAGTGATATCCAGGAATTACATCCTGCATCAAATAAAAATGTCACACCTTAAAAAAAAATATTAAAATAAAACATGCCTTCAAATCGAATTACAATTACTAGCAGTGTTAGTGGGGGTATTTAATCATTTCATTATGCTGCCATGGATCATGAAAATTATCAACTATTTAAACTAATTTTATTCTACAGCAATCAAATGAAAATTCACATCTGTTTAATTAATTTTCCTTTTTAAATGTCACTCACTAGTGTTTTAATAGTCAGTCTGCAACACGAGGGAGCAAGATGCTATCAAAAATGTAATTTCACAGGGACTTGAGAGCAAACACAGCTTGGAAGAGAAACTGTTCCTGTTGCTGCCAAAAGAACACCGTGAATAGGCTGATAATACATGGCAGAAACCTCACTTGCCAGGGAAAAGCCTCTCTCATAAAAAGTCATCAGAAAGTACAACACACGAGAGATTCAAGAGGAGGTAGGGGAGCCACACCAACAAGCTTCCTGCCAGCTTTGTGCAGCAGGCAGAGCCCAGCCCAGGTCTGCTCATCTGCATACTGCTCATTAGCATGGGTAAACAAGGAGAAAACGGGTGCCATACGGCGGACTTGCCAAGCATGAAATTCCCTCCTCATGTTTACCCCTTTTACCCTTGGATTATCGCAACATTGCTGACTCTCTCCAGATTTTTGACAAGGCCCAAGTGTGATTTGTTTCTTAGTGAAGGCTAACAAACAATTCCAGAAGTGTGCCACACAAGACGCATAACTCAGCTGGCTGGCAGGGGGAAGAAATTTGCCCAAGGACAAGTGCTTTAAAAAACCTTGCATGCCAAAGTGATGGGGGCAATGTACTCCCACAACAGACAGGATGTCGCATCAAAGCAGAGGAGGATATTTCTGTGATGATCACAGACCCTTAAGGCACCACCCTGAGTCTGTCAGAACGTCACATAAAATGACAAAGTGCATCATACAAAATCAGTCACAGAAAACAACCTTTGCCTGGCCAGCATGAGGTTGTGATGACATTTATTTAACAGCTGGGGAGCCTGATAGCGGACTGCTTCATTTATACCAGTTCCACCAAGCCAGAACTCGGACCACATGGTCTGTCAGAGTGACATGTTAGATACTGTAAGATTTAAGGTACCAGAACAGGCTTGATACACAAGAATCTTGGAAGGTAACAGGGTACCATCAGTAACTACAGAACACTTTCAGTCATCCTACAGTGGCTGCAGCTTCTCAAATTTGCAGTAGACAGTCCCTTCCCACAAGAAAGCCCTTTAAACAACACTCAGAGCACACAGTAGTCAGACTTGAGCCGTGTTAACGTCTTCTTACGTGCCAACTTAAATTTTTCTCAACAGTGCAGAACTGCACTTCTACAAATAGCTGCTCATTTATTCACAAGCTACACCAAAGCCAACAGTTCTGCACGTTCATCATTTTTATGCTCGATGTCCTTCCCGACTCAAGCCCCAAAGGACGTGGCTCTCCTCCTGGTCTTGAACAGGGGATCTCTCACATGTTAGGCAAAAAATATTACACTTAAATATACCATCTCAATTTAGATGCTTTCATTTGGTTCACCATGTGGAAACACATTAAACCATCAACACTACTTACATACTTTCATTGTGTTAAGCTTATTCTTACGTTACTGCGTTTGTGTCAGTTTGCACATGGAAACAACCACCACCAACTTGCATGCAGTACTCCAAAAACTTAACAGCACGGAGCTCAAAGTGGATGATGCTGTGATTAGAGTAGTAAGTAAGTAGTGACTGGCTGAGAAGCGGGCAGAAGAGGAAAGGGAGCAAAAACACCCCCCAATGTAGGAATATTCAACTTGAAGATCTGATTATATTCAGGACAAAGATAAATTCTTCTAGATGGAAGACAATTTAGTATGCATACGAACAACAAGCACGACACATACCAATGCTTCATTTAAAAAAAAGAAATTGAAATAATCTTATTTAACCACTGATCCTATTACAACACGTGCAACCAAGCTGAGCAAAACACAGCGAGGAGGTGGCAGAGAAAGCAGGCATGTCACGACACCATGTCATATTAAAACTTCACAAGTAAAATAATTTGTGTACTCATTAGAGAGATAAAGTGCAGATGGGTCATTAGATGGGTCCATCTCATCTGTGTGCTTGGTCTACTTTATTGCTATATTAAAGGGGGGGGGGTGCTATACTGGACAGTGTAACCAAGAGCATTAATTTCACTTGACTTCATCCACAATAGCAAATTTATCTGTCAATTTAGCCATTTCAGATACACACTCACACTAAATGATATTTAGTTACAATGCCCTTCTCTAATATGTCAGTTTGCCTAGGATTTAGGCTTTATGTGTACCATGCTTCACATATTAAAATGTGAAGGGTAATAACCCTTGAGTTGAGTTATAGGCAAGTGTATGAAGACTTCTGAGCACATTTGAGATAGTTTGATGGTTCCTAAACACAAAGAAATTCGTTTCTTACCTGACCAGCAATTCTGTCCAGGTCTCTGGTTCCCTGGGAGGTCAGTCTGCGACCACTGATATTAAAAAAGAAAATGAGCAAAAATTAGGCAATAATAGAATACATCCACTTAGCTAATTAGGTAGAAAGAAATTAAAATGACACAAAAAAAGCTTAGGTCTTCAATAATGACTTCTTTATGCCACACTGACAGCATTACAGTCAGGAGAAGCCATTGAACAATTTTCCATCCATACAATTCATTTTCTTGCTTTCTTCTACCCTAAGCCAATCAATGTGCCCTCTTGTTACCGAGTGATTACATCTTTACTTTTCTGGCGTCTCTAAGATGTTACCTTATGCACTTAGAAATTTCAGTTATATATCAAATAAGTGGTTCTGTTTCACATGAAAAGCAAGAAAAAAACCCTGAAGACTATTACCAAGTTTTGCAAGAATGAGTAACAGCATGTGTAGAGACACTGGCGTAGGTGTTACCGCTGTGCCCACAGTACCCACACCACAAAACAATTGAAGGGGGGAAAAAAAATCTATTCAAGACACAATATTGTAGCTCTTCCTTAAGCTCACCCAGTGTCAAAATATTAACTTCTATCAGTTAACTGGTGTCTCACACTCCTGCACTTCCGCATTAATCTTGCTGTGGTCCGTCAGGACGTTGACAGGATCGGCAAGAGAGAGCCAACAAGAGTCGCTTTTAATTTATAATCCAGCGGTTAATGTTGACCGTAACCAGGCCACAAATGTACAGGCAGAAAGGAATGAACCTGGCTGCCTGTCTCGCTCTCACTCACCACCACTGCTTCGTTCAATGGGCAGTGATGGGGCCTCTCACCCCATAAACAACCAGTGATGGAGAACACACAAGCTTTGGGTAAGTTTTACATTCGTGTATAAATGAAAAAAAAAAGAAGCTCGAGCTGTGTGAGTGTGTGTGCCTGTCGACTGGAACAGTGATGGGGAGTGAGAACGAGAGTCAGCCAGGATCATTGCTTCATTCCTGTACAGCCGTGGCCTGGTTACGGTCAACATTAACCACAGGATTATAAATTAAGAGACTTTTGCTGGCGCGCTCTCGCCGATTCATTCAACATCCTGACGGACCACATCAAGATAAACGTGGGAGTGCAGGACATAAAATTAGGAACGTTTTTGTTTCATTAGAAAGTATTGCGAGATGGTACCATACAGATTAAATTAAAACTTCAAAGATCCTCGTGTAAATATCGCATATTACAACGTCGGACACCGGCAGCTTAAACTCCAGTGCCGCTTTTACGAGTACAAAATTGATTTTCTTTTTAAAATTTGAGCATGTGGCTTTTAATCAGGCGCGCTCTGTAGTCTGGAATTTACAGCACATCAATATCCTCCTGCAGTATTTAACACTGAGGCTACCCAACGTTTACTTGGAGTTTGCACCCAAGCAATTTACACGAAGTCTAAAAATTCAGTATTAAAAAAAATAAAAAAGTGAAAAAGTGAATTTTGAGAAAGGCCCATAAAAGCTCAACAAGGTATATCACCTAAAAATAAAAAGGCCAAGTTGTCTGCACCGAGTTGACATACTATAAGAGGAAACCGAAGGAACATTCAGTGAAAACTTCGACAGCTCCAGCTACACCTACACTCACGCTAACTGCTTTTGCAGCCTCCCTTGAACAAAGCAGAAAAAAATGACTGACAAGCCCTGTTAGCAGTACTATTCAATATTTCTTGTGCTGTATCAATAGGCTCAGAAAGCTTACAGAGAAGTTTTGAACTTATATATTCTGTGAAAATGGATCCCTTGTCAAAACCTCACAAAAATGCTTGAGTTTTGTTAAGTTGAACTGCTTTCAGTATGTATGCCCTGTTCACTGACCTAGTGCTCCACTGTGCCCTTGCAGCTGAGTTAGGCCTTTTTCCATCAAAATATGATTAACATATAGTAATAAATTCTGAATTATAAGAGATGCTCACAATTCTCCCGTGAATCAATTATTTCACCCACCGCTACACACCATGCATATGCCAACTTATCCATGTTGACTGGCTTTAAATGCTAAGCTGTTTTCATACATGAAGCACACATAGCCATTGTCCCATGCTTTGTGGCTAAAGCAACCAGGAGGCGAGACACATACAGCCATTCACTCACTGATCAGAAGTTGCGTGAACTGACAGATTCATCAGACATTACCGTTTTAGCATACACCTGAGATAATATCCAGAAAGGTTTGGGACTGCGGTGCATCTGCGAAAAGGCTTTAAGGTTTCATCCAATAAAAAAAAAAAAGGGTACTCACCCATTGGGATCCTTCTCAATCATCTTGAGCAACTCAAGAGCCTGCAGCACCTTGCGAGCCACATTTTTTGATCCAACACTGTAGTGGGCAGGGCACACGCCGTTCCTATTGCGACCGCCATAGATCTTGGTCATGGAACCAACACCGGCACCACCACGGAGGTAAAGGTGGCGAACTGTTGATGCTGAGGAAGCAGAGAGATGAGAATATTGACATACCTCATTTGGAGCATGGTGTCACATGATGCAAATCTTAAGTGTTTGATGAAGCAGGTAAATGGTGTCAAGAAAAGCTAATCAAATCTGGACTAAATTTAAAGCAAACATGCAGCCCAAAGCTGTAATACGACTCATTGGAACCCCTGAAAACTTAAAAAAACGACTTCCAAGACTTACCAGCTCTGATGTAGAACCAGTTCTCATCACCGGGGGCCAGCTCCTTGTGCTTACCCAGCTTTACAAGGTCCACCCAATCGGGCACCTTCAGCTTTCCTGACCTGGTGACAGAAAAGTGCCATCAGCAGTGGACCAACACTTTGTTAGCATGGGCCACTTGTGCCTGTAAGTTGAGCTAAACATCGTTACAAAACTAGATTGAAAAGAAGATCACTGAAAAGTATGATTTTTCAGTGGGACACAGTGTGCTTCGAATATGTAGAACAGAAAACAAGACTCACTTCTTCAGGAAGGCCGCCAGGGCACGAACAAACTCCTGCTGGTTAACGTCTTTCACTGTGACACCTGGCATCTGAATGAGATTTAAAAAAAAACAACTATTTGTTTATACAACGCAGAATTTTTTTTAAAAAGGCATTACCAATACAACTCTTTATAAAACACGAAGCTTTATGTGTTAGCCGTCTCAAACGAGGAGAAACCTTAAACGCGAGTGCAAATTAGCTTCCACGGATGCAGAACTAGCCCTATCTTCTAATATGCACTTTAAAAGAAAATCTTGTTTAAAAATACCATGCAGCGACAAAAATAGGGCCAGGCAGACGTGTAGGACTCTGGCTGAAACTACACGCTTTCAACCGGTGTTTTAGCTTCATGTGCGCGAAACGACCGTTTACTCATCCGCATTTGATATTCAATTTTAATCCTCGCGATTTACAAATCAACAAATAAACATCTGCCCATCCCGTAAACGATAGCGCTTCTGGCAATATGAATATTCACGCATTTAAGCAGAGAACGAAACACCAAATCCAGACAACTAGCTACTCGCAAGCAGGCCCCAACGAGGTAGCATGGGGGCAGCCATTACTAACAGACTCGGTGTGAAGGCAACATTCAAATAAAAATTGTCGCAAAAATTAATTCATACGTCCAATAACCTCCCGTAAAGCCTAATCACTTCAATAATTAGTACTTTATGCTCTTACAGACCACGTTCGAAGAACAAGATCTTCAGTTTTGAACACATTTAATGCTAAATAAGCGAGGAGGAAAAATTCAGCGTTACCTTGCTTGTGGACAGCAAAGGGAAGAGGGCGGAATGGGGTTTCCAACCCGTGATTGAACGGGCAAATCTCGTTTTTTTACGCGAGACCAGGGCGTTGTTTTTTCCACCGATGCCGCTCAGCGTTAAGTGTCTACCATCCCCATTTAGAGCAACATGAATCCACCTTTGACTTAGCTCATCATTTATACTTTATTCTCATTTATACATAAGACGTATTTAAAGATAAGATTTTAAAGAAGCTGAGTTATTCTGTAAGAGCATACCAAAGCAAGGAGCTGTACTTTAAAATGTTTATTAAATACTAAACCTTATTAAAATTGTTGATAAAAAAACAACTCATTGTTTTCATCCTTGCCTCCTCGGGATCTCCACTTCCGCCTTTAACTGTGTTTGCATTTAAAATTACAGTATGCCAATTTTATGTCAATTTAGCTCAGTGCCGCTGTCATAGTGCTTGTCCCATTTGGTAAACAGTGGGGGACATAAATGTCGATCCTACAGTGAAATGAAGCTCATTTGCATATTAAAAATAAATATTTCAAGTACAACAAATTTTCTGTAGCTTCGGGCTTTGTCTTTTGGTTTACAGTCAAGATTTGTATTATGCAAGCATTTTCAAACGTTCCAGGCTACAAAATGACAGAATTTTAAAAATCACATGAATGGAATATTGTATAACACAAGAGATACTTTATTAAGGGTGCACATACATATCAATAGATTTATGCCTATGAGCTGCATATTTTGTTTCAGAAAGCAATGTCCTTAGATGTTATGAACTAATGTTGATCAAAAAAGCACAGTTGAGAAATTCATTGTGTTTTGCTTGTTTTTTAACTCTAAAAACAAAAATATATAAGTCAATTTAAAAATAGATATATATTTCGTGAGTCCACAGTCTTATATATATATGTGTGTACCTTATTTACATAGTTCCCCGACTGGAAGTGGATGTGCTGCCCTTTGCACAAATCAGATGGAAAGGGCAGCCATGCTCCAACATTGACACAATTGATATGTTTGCAGAGACAAGAGAGAGATAGAAGGTAGGTTGATAAGCAGAGGTTTATGAATCAGGTTTATGCTGTCAGAGGGGGCAGACAGCTGGAGTGTGAGGTGAGAGAGAGATAGAGATCCTGGAGGGAAATAAAAAGCAAGTCAGGTCATACAGAAGACAGGTTAGAGCTCGTCACAGCAGGGGCTTCACAGGTAACTGTACCTTTTTAATCTAATTCACCTCTTTGGCACTCATTGTCTTTTCAACTCCTTCAAATTGACTGTCACTGTGATGAAAAGTTTGGCCCCGTGTGCTTTCAAAGAGCTTAATTGATTAATTAAGGCAATTAATTACACTGGGAGTGTCCAGCCACCAATTTGAATTGAAAACTCACACAAGGTGGATTTGAACTCCATTAATTACTTCAGTAAATCAATTTTGCTGAGGCACTTCAAGTAGTAAGACAGGAGAAAACTGTGTAAAATGATTATGAAGTGTTATAAAGAGGTTATTTCAGCCGGGCATGATTATTATGGAAGTGACGACTAACACCAAATGTTTCAGAAAGGTCAAACTAATTACATGGAATGGACAGGTGGCATATTGAAGCTGCAAATCTGCTGCTTCAATATTCATTCACTCAGCTTTATGTGAGACTATTGTTTGAAAATGCACTAAAATTAGCTGTCAATCATTTCTGAATACATTTGCCGAAAATTACTCATCAGGCATTGCGCACTGGTGTAATTGAGTGTCAGTGTTCATGTATTTACTCATAAATGTCCAGGACTGTTTGTGTTTCAAGAAGTACGTGCATATGAATGATGTGTGGTGGGCCAGAGTGAGCAAAGAGGCGCATCAAAGACCAGAAGAAGGCGAGAGAAAAGAAAGTGTTAACAGTGTGTTGCCACCCAGCTTGGTGCTTGTTGTCCTGTGTTTGCATGGTGCTCACATCCTCCATAGAGAAGTTCTGTCAAGTCTGGGCTGGCTTGACCTTTTCACTCTCCAAGCACGTTTACAGCTCTCCAATACCTATCAAAATATCTACTCCCTCTCTGCCTGTTTCTCTGCCCCCAGCATAAACTTGCATCACATTCTAAATCCTTCTACAACTGTACTCTGCTCCCTCTGCTGAGTGTTTTTAGCATTCTGACCCACAACCCACTGTTTAACCTTAAAATTTCCTCCATCTGTTGTCACTCCTTTCTCATTTATATTCCCTCTATTTTTTGTCTTCCTCTGTACGTTTGACCATCCCTTTGACAATTCAAGAAAATGCTCCAAGAGCAGTCTTTGCTCAGAGAGCCACGTGGGAGCACGGGGCAGAGGTGGCAAGTAGAGTGGGAGGCTCGATTTGCATAAAAGCATGAATATCTTATTTCTTTCATTTATTTTTACACACATCATTGTCATTAATTTTTTTACTTTCAATACTATAATACTGAATGAAATATTTTTGTCTCTTTTTATAAATCTCTCTCAGACATGGAATTCGTTTGGCTATATTCCCTTTGCCAGTGCACATTGTCTGTATCTGTAATTGTGGTGAGTGTGAGGCTCTGCATGGCAGTCACTGGCAAGGGTACCGCGGTTGATGTCCAAGAGCAATCGCAGATTGCCAGGTCCCAGCCTGGGAGTGTGTCATGCTGTCTTCGGATGTGTCTGGGCTGCGTGGGGGCCATTGGAGGTGCGGTGGGAGTCCCTGTAAACGTGTTACTCAACCTGCGAAGCCCCCAGTGTTTGTACACCTGCATCACCCTTGTGTGCAGCCCCTTGCTGGTCAGGCAGTTTACAATGTTCCTGTTAGTCCTGCTTACACTGGACGCCCACCTACACCATCATTTGGCAGACAGGTGAGTTTAACAGTTTAATCAGCAGAGGGGAAAAAACATGCAAATCTTTAACCCTTTATAGGGCATTCATGGAAAGTCTTAGAATTTCAAAATTCCAACATTAGAGTGCTAGAAAATCAAGGTCAGTGAACTTACCGTGTTTGGTTTGAGTATCACTTTTTAGAATATTGCAACATACATGCACATTATGAATTTATACAACATAAGGCCATTTCTACATAAACACGTGCTTCTTGACCTCACTGAGATGCGGGATAGGCATCACATATATAATGTAAATGTGTGGAAATGATCAAACACTGTTAAATGCCCCATAAAGGGTTAATGTGAGTTTAGGCAGAAATGTGCCTCTTAAAAACCAGCAATAAAAAAAAAATGCATTTCTTACACAAGTTTTATTTTACTTCTTAACGTAAGATGAAACTTCAGAAATGGAAAAAAAAAAGTGGTTTAATACAGTCTTGCTTGTGTGTGGGAAAGGGTGAATATGTGGGTGGCAAGAGTCAGCCAAGATTTACAAGCGTGCTTTCAACAAAAAAGAAGAAATCAATATAAGTGCAAAATAAATAAAAAAATAACAGTCAAGGTGCAGCATTGTATGTAATACAACATGCAAACATTTTATCACGCACTGCTTGCAGTGTGGCGTGAGTGATGGCGAGTAAATATCAATAGGCTCCCTGGCTCTTAGATGTTTGACTGATAGTGACTCACGAATTTACATTTCAGTGGAAGATCAGACATTCATGTTGGAATGAAAACGCCTGCTTTAAAGAGATGCACAGCAGGCCGTTTTGTATTTTTAGAGCTAGCGGTATCCAGGTGCCGAAAACAATCAGGTTGATGATGCCTTGATTCCCTTTGTTAGCTTACAAAACCGGGGTAGTCTCTCTTAGTATAAGCACCACCCTAATATGTTTTTTTTCCCCTCTTTTTTCCATCATCGTCTTTGGATGCCAGGTACTCGTCAGTGGTCACCCGTCAGCGAGCTGTGTGTGTAGTTCTGTTGTGCTGGGTGGTCTCTGTTCTCTCCTCCTTCGCTCAGTTCATCGGCACGGATGTCCTCGGCACCCGGAAAAGCGGCAGTACTGATTCGGGCACAGCAGGTCTTGAGCTGGGTAACAACTGGACCACCTCTTCGCCACCCCCTAAGTATGACGTCAAGGTCATTGGGAAGTATCTTCCATATGGAGGGTTCTTGTCAAAATTTTATGTGGAGGACATGGGCAACTTCACCTATGCCGAGCTCCACAGCAGCCACTGGGCAGTGTGCGCTCCTGACACTATTCTCAGTCCCCAATTCTTAGTCTATGTTCACGGGATGACAGTGTTTATGCTCCCCTTGCTTTGCCTCGTGGCCATTTACATTGACCTGCTATGCATGAAGCAGAAGACTGCTTTTAGTCATGCAGACCCCCCAAAACATGACTCCTGTCTGGTGCGCTTCCTGGCACTGTCCCTCTCCCTCTTAGTTCTACTGTGCCTGCCTCTCCATATTACCCATGCCGTCCTGCTTTTTACCCCAAGTACCTATCTTCCTGCCTGGGTTCATGCAGGTGCCTCATTCCTCTTCCAGTTATACAGTCTTGTGCCCCAGGTCCTTTTCACTCCTCCCAGGAAACACACGGGGAAAGAACAAGCACCATTCCCTCTCGCTGTTAGCAACCTTCCACCTGCAGTGGCCCAATCCAGAAGAAAATCTGTCCGTATGGCCCTGTGTGAGGCAATGCACGCAGCTCCGTGGTCGTCAGCCAAACACTCCCTAAAAGCCAAAGTGTGCCCAGAGGTCTAAATTCTTCTGGAAGTGGAAGATCTGTGTTATTTTCTCCAGCATTTCAGAAACTAAAAAATGTATAATGTTCCTAGAACAATGTGTCGTCCCCCCCCCATGTTTTGCGTGTGCATAAGAAATTGTATTTTAAGCAAATGACCTGCGGACTGAATAAACATGGCACATTTCTATTTGTTGTTGGCTTTTAAATAATCTGCAACCTTGTGCACACACATAATGAATAACCAGCAAATGATAAGGCCAGTTAATTATCAGGTCCCACACCAAATGTCAGTGAGAAAATTAAGTCTCTAGATGATAACCACTATCCCGATCACAGATGTCTGTTTTCTTTGACTGCTCTTCCTATGGGTCTTAGTCTAAGCCTGCTTTAAGTCTCTGTAAAGCCAACCACCATTAATGTAGATATATGAGTGACAGTGTTTAATTAAAGCTTCAGTAGTTGGTCCAGAGACAAGGTGTCGTTGTAAAGAAAACATAATTAACCTGGTTATGACACAATATTCACAACTGCTTTGATTAAACTTGTAAATACAATGTGATGCTCTTGTGTAATAAAACAGACCTTGCTTAAACTAATTGGATTGTTCATCTTGAACCATATTTCTGTTAAGAAATCAGTGGTGGAGAAAAAGGGGGAACTCCATCGCCTTCTACATAGGACATGGGTATGAGAATGAACATGCCATTTACATTTTTATGTTTCTCATCATAACAGATCTGCTCCAGCTTTTCATAGTTTTTTTTTTTTTTTCCTGCTTTTCTTGTAATCTTATCATAATCAGAAAGTTTTCCGCCTCTGGTTTGTTTCATT